>PITA01010457.1:0-71780 GCA_004023965.1 Spilogale gracilis
TAAAACTCAATTATAAATATGATCGAGGCATTGCAGCTTTTGCACTAAAAACAGCCTAATACTGAAATTTGGAGAACAAAAATATTATTTTAAAAGTGCTATTCTCATTATTATTTCATTTCTTTCCCCCACCATTACTCTGCTGTCATAATAAAATTATGATTTGATTCAACCAATGCCTTTTACTTTCTCCTGCAAAAGAGAGTCCTAAAAACCAACTTTAAAAAAAGATTTATTTATTCATTTGAGTGAGAGAGAGAGAGAGAGAGAGAGAGAGAGAGAGAGAGAGATGGAGGAGGGACAGAGAGAGGGAGAATCTGAGGCAGACTCCAAACTCCTGAACGCAGAGCCTGATGTTGGGCTCTATCTATCCCACAACCCTGAGATCATGACCTGAGCTGAAATCAAGAGTTGGGAGCTTAACCAATTGAGCCACCGAGGCACCCCCTGGAAACAATCTTTTGACTTGAAAATCAGAGCTTTACATCACATTTCCTAATCTGCAGCAATCCCACCTGCCTGATCCAGAGGATGAGGCTGCCTGCATGGAATGATTTCAAGAGCACCCATGGCTCATTGCCCTCATTATTTCCTTTTTCATCCTCCAGTGGTGTGTGATATACCCACCCTTTGAGTGTATCCTTTGAATTAACAATAGTAGAGAAGCCCTCTGAATTTCAAACATTTTGACTGTGAAAAGTAACATTAATTTATTTGCCTGGCAGAAATGTATTCAACTAGTGTTCTAATCCGTTTCATCTCTAACCCCAGTGCCACTGCCTTAGTTTAGGCATTCATAATTTCTCTTTTACATAATCCAAATAGTACTCCTTTAGTCCCTCAGTAAATATCTACTATATTCCCAAAACTGTGCTAGGTGCTGATAACCAAAAGAAAAATAAGACACGTTCTCAGTTCTCAAACGATGCGACAAAAACCCATGAGATTGTAACAGCTCAGAGGAGGAATCCTACTTGGTGTCCAAGCCTCCATTTTTGCCCTGTCCAATTGATCCTTCATGTGGATGGGACACTCTCTGTGAAATGAAAAAAAAAAAAGAAAAGATTGTCTTTTTCCTGTGTCTAAAGCTTGTCTTTGACTCTCCATTCAAGCCAGTAGCATGGACTTGAGCATGGACTTGGGAGAGAGATAAAGACTTAGCTCTAGGAGCGCCTGGGTAGCTCAGTTGGTTAAGCGACTGCCTTTGGCTCAGGTCATGATCCCGGAGACCTGGGATCGAGCCCCACATCGGGCTCCCCACTCAGCGGGAAGCCTGCTTCTCCCTCTCTCACTCCCCCTGCTTGTGTTCCCTCTCTCGCTGTGTTTCTCTCTGTCAAATAAATAAAATCTTTAAAAAAAAAAAAAAAAGAAAAGACTTAGCTCTATCACATATTAGCTACAGGACCTAAGTCCCGTGACGTAATCTTTTCATTCCTTATGGTTTCTAAGCCATTTCACAGAATTTTTTTCAGTGTCTGCCTCTTACAGAGTTAGTGTGAGATTAAATGAAGTAGTGTCTATAAAGCATATAGCAAAGTGGCTGACAAAGTAGGTGCCTAACAGATGTTCAGCATTAGCATCATTTAATTAAATGGCCAGCCTCTCTCCAGCTCATGTCTGTCTCATCCCTTCCCTAAATGCTACCTCCAGTCGGGCCATCCCAAACTCCCTGTAGAATCTGTCATCTCTCCTCTGTCTTCTCTCTTTATTTTTGTGTATGTTCTTTCATTCTGTCCTCTGTTTATAAGAAAGCAGGTGAAAGGCTGCCTGTGCCTGAGAAAAGTCTTTCTTTCTTGTATCACACGAATTGGAAGCGACCGCCGTGTTTGTAGTTTGCAGACCTAGTGAGACAAAGCATAGAGCTTATCTCCAGACTCACCTGCCCCTGTCTGGGAATTCAACCAAAGTACCATGCCCTATCAGACAGGGAAAACCAAACCAAACCAAACCAAACAAAACAAAAGGAGTCTCATAAAGTTTTCAGGCGTCCCAAGTTCCAAGCTTGTTTTTTTAACCAGAGATTTTTCAAGAAAAAGAAAACTATATCTATGTCCATATCTATATTACCTATATCCACATGTATAGTATAAATATTTTCCACCTTTGGAAAAACAAACTTAAAGGGATGGAGCTGTTATCCATTGTTTATTATAGTTTCTTTAAAAAAAAAGATTGTATTTATTTATTTGAGATAGAGAGAGCACAAGCAGGGTGAATGGCAGGCAGAGGGAGAAGCAGGCCCCCCCCTGAGTGGGGAGCCCAATGTGGGACTCCATCCCAGGGCCCTGGGATCATGACCTGAGGTGAAGGCACAGGCTTAACCGACTGAGCCACCCAGGCGCCCCTCATTGTTTATTATAGCTTCTATGTAGAAATAATCTGGTCAGTTTCTTTTCATGTATAGCTTTCCTTTATGTCCTTTACTATCATTTAGCATTATAAAGCAATGTTACTGTGTATGTTGTTAATAACAAACATTTGCAGACTAAATCATGTTTTGTAGATGACCTTTGATTTTCTACAAGTTAATTATTTCCAGCATACTCACTTTCTCCCAAATTTCATCCTCTCTGTTTTCTGATTTATTGCACACCATTAATCAGCCTATCCTTGAAACCCTCCTATCTTGACTTTCATGGCAAAATCCTGTTCCCCTCCTATGTGGTAATACCATGTGAAATGCTTTATGTATATTATGTAATGCCATATTTTCAAATTTCTTATTAACACAATCTGTGACAATATATGCACTTTGCGTTCCAATACATCCTTTCTACATACACACACATGTACACACACACACGCACACACACACACACACACACATACTCAGGTGCTGGAATTTACTGTGAGATTTTAAAAAGATGCACTCACTATTATTTTTTCTCCTTTATTTCCTATTATTGTTATAAAACACTTCAAATAAGAAGTGATATTTGCATCGAATTTTGAAAGATGAAGTGTTCTCCAGGTGTTCGGTGGAAATCTGGGATGGGAAAGACATCCCAACCCTAAGGAGCAGGATGAACAGAGGCAATTATGCAAGTAGAGTGAAGCATCATATGGAACTTCTTTGAGATTCTAGAAAACTCAGCTCTTTAATTATTGATCAAGACTCTTGTTTCTTAACTTTAGTGCATGTGAGTGTATGGGTGTGTGTTTCTGTGTGGGGGCCTCATATGGGTGTATGAGGCTGTGTGTTTCTGTGTGGGGGTGTAAGAAGAGAGGTGGAGTTGATATGTGTTATATCATATTCAATAGCCATTATAATCTGCACATTACCACTCTGTTACTGCACTGACACTTCCTAGTGTATTTATTCAAGTCTTTAGCTCAACAAAAGAATGTTTAAATAATGTTGCGGGAACAAAAAGTAAAGCCATACTATTTAATAATTTGTAGGACTCAGCAAACAATTCCTACGCTGCAAAAGTTTGCAGGTTGGAACCTTTGATGGAAAGTAGTTGTTGCCTAAGATGTACAGACCTTTTTTTTTTCTAAGATTTTATTTATTTGAGAGGGAGAGTAAGTGAGAGAGAGAGAGCACGAGATGGTGGAGGGTCAGAGAGAGAAGCAGACTCCCTGCTGACCTGGGAGCCCAACCTGGGACTTGATCCTGAGACCCTGGGATCATAACCTACCTGAGCAGAAGACAGATACCCAACCGAGCCACCGGGGTGCCCCAATATACAGACCATTTAATCAAGCACAGGATAGGCAGCAAAAGCTTATATCTTTTATTAATCATTGTCCTTGCATATCTGGGATCCAATACTAGCCCACCCTATAGTGAACACGCAATAAACATTTATCAAACTGAGTAAATAAAATGATCAAATGGATAAATTAATATGACCATAACCCTAATCCCAAAACAATCTAATGGAGGTCCCAGAAAGAAGACATGGGGAAGGCAGGGTGGTAAATGGAACAGAAACTTACATCTTCAAGAATAATGGCAACACTAACAAGTCCAGAGGGAGATATTTGAAGGAGAACATAGGATTATGGGGGGAGGCAAGATAAAGAAGCTAATTAAAACCATTCAGTAGAAAAAATAGGATTCGGGGAAGAGTAAGACAGACCTATAGTCAGCTTTCCATTCAAATATGTTGAGCTTTGAATACAGCTCAACTTCCATCTGAGACAGATCAATAATAAATGCAGCGAACTCTAGCAAGCTTTAGTTCTGAAATATGAAAACCCTTGGCACTATTATGGGACAATAGGGTTGGGGGAGAATGGAACCCAGTAACAATGCTCTGGGCAGGAGCAGATGCTGCAAATATGCATGATATTTTAATGAAAATGTGAGGCTGCCAATGCCTACTTCACATATGCAGTCACGTTACCATGACAACCAGCAGCTCTCTAGAGTTCAGATATGGAGGAATGACTTGCTTATGCCTGAATATTTAACAGTTTTTCATGCTGCTAACAAAGATTAAATGGAAAAAGAATCCTGAGCCAAATGTGACAGATATGGGAAAAATTCATTTCTGAAAACAAATGTTGAAACTAATTGCTGGCTACGTTTGCTTCCTAATTCTTAGGATAAATCCCAAGGCATGTGGCAATACAAAATCCTAACCTATGAATTTTTTCGTGGCAAACACTAGAATTCTAAGTGAAGATGACTTTGCAGCATGAACTTGAATAATAATTACAGCCAGGGCAGTGGTGAAAGCACTTCATTGACAACAACTTCTCTGGGAAAGTAGAGACTCAAGCCAGGTCAATTAATTACATCTCTAAAGAAATCTTTTCTCCTGGAAGACTCCTTGTTTTTAATTCATGCCACATCATTGACATGTCACTGAGTAGTAAATCACATCCCTTAAACACTTATCATGTTCCCTGGTCCCTTGACTGCCTTCTGTTGACTCTTTAAACATAAACAACTGCCAGGTGCTGACATAATTTAAGGAAGAAGAGAAAACAGGTTTTACTTGTTTGTTTTTTACAGCTGGGACTGACCAAGTCTATTGGCACATTAACAAAGGTAGCTGTGTTTCATGCTCCTCGAACTTAGGCTCCCTGCGCATCTCTCCGGGATGCCCCTAAAAGGAAAGAACACTTTAGGAGTAATTGCACAAGTGTGTGTGGGGGGAAGTCCCCCTACATGAGAGCGGGGTATAAGACTCTTAGCTGTCCAGTTCTGGTTCTAAACAGAGACTCTTATAGGGGCCAAAAGGGCCCATCTTTCTGTCATTAAGGATAAGGGCATCTTACTTAATACTGGCCTGGGAGGAAGAAAAAGAGGGACAAAAGAGAGGAGAGACATTCAGAGATGGGAATTGACATTTATGATCACTTTCTGTTTCAGAGCTTGGGTTTTAATATATGTGCTTCTTCTATCTTGACCTCAACACCTGGGCCAAAATGAATGGTTGTGCAGTTTGCTTCCTGTACTTGAGGACAAGTAGTCTTGTCCCTAACTAGGACCACTGCGAGGAAGAGATATCTTTTTACCTTTACACAAAAGTGCCACTTCTTTGCTAGTTCCTCTAGCTAGTGCTTCAGCTCAGAGCAGGTGCCCTTTACTAACTCACACAGAACTTTCTTAACTGTCATCAGTGGCTCTGGTACCCCATGAGGTTTTTCTTGTTACCCTCATTGGGGGATAAGGAAACCAAAGTGCGGGGATTAAGTAGATTGCAGAAGGCCACTTAGTCAATGGAAGGTTGATTTTAATACTTAGTGCTTCTCTGTCCATTCATTTATTACAAGATTTTATCTACTTATTAATTTAGAGAGCAAGAGAGCCAGGGGAGGAGCAGAGGGAGAGGGACAAGAAGATTGCTCCTACTGTGATGGAGCAAGACGTTGATCTCAATTCCACAACCGTGAGATCAGCGGAAACTAAAGTCAGACACGTAACTGACTGAGCCACCTCGATGCCCCTTCTCTTTCCATTCTGCCATGATCCTGATCTGTTATGGGTCCAACTGTGTCCCTCCCAAAGGTATGCTGAAGTCCCAACCGCCCCCCAAATCTGTGAATCTGACCTTATTTGGTAAGAGGGTCTTTGCCTACAGTCAGGTTAAGAAGAGGTCAATGAGAATGGACCCCAATTCAGTATGGGTGGTGCCTGTAAGCTGAGGGAAACAGATGGAGGTGATGGCCACATGAAGACAAAGGCTCACCCTGAGAAGGCAGCGTGGCCGGGGCAAAGACTACAGTGATGCAGCTACAAGCTCGAGAACCCTGAGGGCTGAGGGCCAACATCACACACTGGGAAGAGACAAGGAAGGATTCTCTCCTACAGTTTCAAAGGGAGCGTGGCCATTGTGGGATCTTTGATCTTGACACATTAGATTTTGATCTCTCAGAACTGGGAAGCAATAAACTTCTGCTTTTAAAGCCATCCAGTTTGTGGTGCTTCGTTACAGTCACCCTAGGAAACTAATACACTGCCTATATATCAAAGCTTATCCGAGCCTACACTCAATACCTCCTAGGACCATTTCATAAAGGATTAAAATACATTTAAATGGTAGGCAAAGATATACGAGGTGCCTGGGTGGCTCATTTGGTTAAGTGACTGACTCCTGATTTTGGCTCAGGTTGTGATCTCAGGGTCATGAGATGGAGCCCCGTGATGGGCTCTGTGCTCAGTGTTGTCTGCATAAGATTCTCTCCTTCTCCCTCTTCTTCTCCCTCTGTCCCTGCCCCTGCTCGCACTCCAAAATAATTTTTAAATGATGGGCAAAAATGTAATAATGATACTCTGCGCTTGCTCAGCACGCAAGCATTAAGGTGGATGAAAGCAAAGGGACACAGGCTGGCACACTGCATCCCAGTGGGTAAGTAGCTCGGAAGCATGGATTTTGTCCAAATACAGCAAATCATTATTTTGTCCGAAAGCTATTCTTCCACTCATTAGCTAGTGGACCTTAAGCAATCTATCTAACATTCTAGGATATCCATTTTATGGTTTTGTGTGATGACTGGAGCTGACGTAGATATTAAAACATAGGTTCTTAGGGCACCTGGGTGGCTCAGTTGGTTAAGCAACTGCCTTCGGCTCAGGTCATGATCCGAGAGACCCGGGATCGAGCCCCATGTCGGGCTCCCTGCTCCACGGGAAGCCTGCTTCTCCCTCTCTCACTCCCACTGCTTGTGTTCCCTCTCTGGCTGTGTTTCTCTCTGTCAAATAAATTAAAATCTTAAAAAAAAAACAAAGAAAAAAACAAAAAAAAAACATAGGTTCTTAAAAAGGGAACTAAAAGAATGATAGTGATAATAAAATCATAATTGCTGATGTTATTTATGTTATATTCATTAAGTTGATTCTTTTCTCTAGGCTTCAGTTTCTTCCAATGGAACGTTTTCCTCTGTACTTTGTAGAATTATTCTTTATTCATTCGGTCCATGAAGATCTATTTTCACCACACCAGACATGGTCCTTGGTGCTGGAGATATACAGCAATGAACAAAGCAAAGTCCCTATCCTTGTGGAGCTCACAATTCTAGCACGAGAGACTCGAAGGAATGGACAATGTAGACGTTTGAGGGAAGAACCTTCCAGGCCAAGGGGAAAAGTACAGATGCTCTGAATTGAGACAGCTGTGTTTTGTTAGAGAAAAAAAAAGGCCATGGTGAATGTGGTTTGAGGTAAGAGTTACTTCCAAAACTCTCTAGGCATTAGGACACTTTTATCCAAGGCATTAAAAGTGCCTATAGTCACATGATGCTTAAAGTTAAACCAATTATAAATATTTTTCTTTATAAAGTCTGTTGAAAATAGTAGTAATGCAGATGTGACTGCATGTGAGACACATAACTGAAAAATAAGAAAACAGATTTGTGGCTTGAGGGAAGTGAGAGTCGATAGAACTCAAGGAAAAAACTTTCTCATGCCTAAATTTCACATGTAGGAAGTAGAATGCTAAATTCCATTGGTTAAGGCAGAGAACCAGGAAAGTTGTGTCTGGGAACAGTCCAGAAAAAATCCTGGAACAATGGAAAGCCATTGGAGGCAGTCCACCTCCTCCCCAATGTTCTCCTTCTCTATCCACTCAAGCACTAATGAATATCAACCAATAAATCCTAATGAAATGCTTATATTCATTCCTCTATCCTTCCCTCCACTCTTCCCTCTTCTTTTTTCATGATCACTAGTCAAGGTCAGGAGCTTTTGATTTTACTGACCTCACACCTAAATCATTAAAATAGCCTCACTAATATTTTCCCACTCTTCAACCTTTCCCTGATTCCACATTGTCTACACTATCCTAGGAATTTGTCATTTGTAGAAATGAGCAATGTGATGTGATAGCATGCAGTATATTTAGTCTCTTGACAAGAGCTGTGATGGAGGCTAGTATTCTTCTAGGGAATCTGGAAGCTTCTGGAGCTCCTAGCAACATACGTGCCAAGAGAAAATGGCAGCAGCCTTTTGATTAAAGAAATGCCTCAATGAGATTGGGTATGGTTTCCTTCTCTTCCACAAACATGGTCTGTATTTACTTGTATGTGCCATTTCTTAATGAATTCCCTTACCTGGGCAAGAGTAGTTAAGAAAAAAAATTCATGCAAGGCATCTTCATTTTGTTTTAGTCCTCTGGGGCTAATAAAAATATATCAAGACAGCAGAACTTGGCTGGCTTCAGTAGACTATTTCTTAATATTTAGTAAAGACTTTTTGAAAATCCCTGATTATTTCAGCTGTTGTAAGCTAAGGGAAAGGATTTTTATCTGGGCTAAAAACTTAAGGACAGACAAGCCAGTGTGGTAGTAGCAGGAGTTACTAAAGTAAGACAGTTCCAAGTGGATGATTCTCAGGGAAACTGAGCCAAAGCTAATTCTGTATCTAGTTCTGAACTGCAGAGATTCCGGATTGCTTTCTGTTACAGCTAACCAATCTCCTTATCTATAGCCTAGGCCTCCTGTAACTCATCCCATCCATCAATGCCAACATGAATAACCTGCCCATATGTCTCTCCTCTGTTTAAAGATCTACTCAGGTGCCTGGGTGGCTCAGTTGATTAAGCATCTGAATTCAGCTCAGGCCATGATTCCAGGGGCCTAGGATCAAGGCCCACCTTGGGCTCCCTGCTCAGTGGGAATCCTACCTCTCTTTTTCCCTCTGCTTCTCCTCCAGCCTGTGCTCTCTTACACATTCTCACTCACTCTATCTCAAATGAATAAGTTAAATCTTTTAAAAAAAAAAGCCATTCCTTTGCTGTGTCTGAGTGGCTGGCTCAGTTGGTTAGGCATCTGACTTCAGTTCAGGTCGTGGTCTCAGGGTCCTGGGATATGGCCTCTAGTCACAGTTTGTGCTTAACAAGGCATCTGCTTGTTCCTCTCCCTCTCCTTTTGCCCCTCCCCCCATGCTCATGCTCACTCTCATAATAAATAAATAAATAAATAAATAAGATCTAAAAAAATATCCACTTATTTGTTCCCATTACTTCCAGTCTAAAATATTTAATATGGCTAATAAGATTCATCAAAACTTGGTTTCAGTTTTTTTATCCTGTTTTTTACCCTCATGAGGTCTAAGAGCTAACCACATGGTTGTCTCCTTGTCATCTGTCAAGGCCCAGCACAAAGGTGACTTCATTTATGAAGCCCTTCTGCATATCCCTTGTAGAATACACTACTCCTTAATATATAATCTTATGGCATTAGTACTATTATGAAATTTCTCATCTATGTTTTATTTATTTGTGATTCTGCCTCTACCCAGATCACAGTCTTCTCAGAAGAGTTCCCATGATTTTGTTTTTGTTTTTCAATACTCGGTTGTGAACCAGTATGGTTCCTGGAATGATACTGAATGTTAATATATACTTTTTAAACAAATTAGTGAATAAAGAAATTAGTCCAGAACAATCTAAGTAAGGCCTCAAATAACAGTGTTGGCTGCAAATTAGTCAAGTACAGGTAGTAATGCACTAATGATTTCTAGTCAAAGAAATGAGTAATGAATACATCACTGGCAGTAACTTTGAGAAGAATCTACAGAAGGATAGTCTTAGAAGGAGAGAAGAACCATTAAAATGAAATGAAGTGAAAGATCCAGAGATGGAAGAATAATTATAATAAGGAGAGAAGTAATTAGACCTCTGGTTTGTAATAAAGATCATTGTGAAGAAGCAAAGAAGATAACTTTGAATTTAGTGTGCCTATGTGTTACATTTTTGCTCTATGGTTTAGAGCCATGAGATAAGTTCAACAGATGATAGCCCGTGCTTGAACGTTGGAGATGAAACTCCAGAGCTATAAAGATAAGCCCAAAGAGAAATTTACTTTTGGAAAAACAATGATCTTACTGGTGGTAAAAGTATTGCAGTGAGTTGATTATTCATTCCTTGCTCTGATTTAAAAGAACTGGCAACAAATTGTCCTTTTGGTTACCATGCAATTAGATCTGTCTTTACCTGTAACATACTTACGAATCCAGGAGGTTATACACGCTTAATCAAGATCACAACATGGTAGTGCTCAGGTTTAGACACTTTAGTTCACCTTCATGTAGCCATAGATACTGTCAAAGGGAGAACTGCTAAGCTAGAAGCCAGTGTGTTTGCCTCAACAGCAGCTGTCAATGCCCCCATGTTGGGCTTCTCAGCAATACCCTCTAATAGTCAACATGGATTTATACCTCAGCACCATACCTTCCAGTCCATTGCTTTTCATGAAAAAAAAAAAAGGTCCAGGAAGTCCCATATTCAAGTCATTTTTGAGCAAACCCAATTGAAAAATAGAGGTTTATTTTAATGGAAAGAATGCTGGCCTAGCACTCAAAACCTAGGTGTGGACCATAGATTGACCACTGTGTGCTTTTGGGAATATTACAGGTTTCCCTGCTATTCAAAAGGAAAACATTCCTATGAAACCTTTTGTAAGCCAAAAGTAATTGTCATTAATTTATATGGTAAAGTTAGACAACAGAATATTATGTAGTGCTAAAAAAAGAAAGGAACTATCAACTCATGAAAAGACACAGAGGAAATCTGAAAATGTTGTACACTGTATGATTCCGACTATAAGTCAGGGAAAGCAAGACAGAAAAGATGCATAAAGTCAGGTGTGGGGAAAGAACATGGAGTTTCTATGTCTTCTCCAGGTGCACCACTCTCCCCACATCTCCATATGTACACCAACCCAAAACCTCTCCTTCTGGTTATTATGGAGGCTTCATTACATAGGCATGATTGACTGAATGACTGGCCATTGCTGATTGATTCATCTTCCAAGCCCACTCCCCAGAATGAAAGTTCCCACCCTCTAATCATACAGTTTGTTCTCATGGCAACTGGCTCCCATCCTTGGGTTCAGTCCAGTGGTCACCTTGTTATCATAATAAAAGAAAACTTTAGACCTCTCCTCACTTAGGGAGTTCCATGGGTTTTAGCAACCCAGTGCCAAAAATAGGGATGAAGTTCAAATACACATTTTTTTTATTATAAAGCACAATATCACAGTCCATCCCTTGATCTTTGAACACAATCTCTTTCAGCAGAACAATCATGAAGGTAGGAAGATGATGTCACATTACTAGAACTCCATCTAGTCATTAATAACCATCCAGTCCATCATCAAATCACATGAAAATGTCTCCTAGGGGCGTTCACTCAAGTTTCCAGATTTCCATATAATCTCTCTAGGTTCTATCCATAACTATTATCATTTCTTCTATTTGTATCCAAACTTTTCCACCTTTGGAAGGGACATTAGGTTCAGCCACTGTGCTGGTCTATATTGTTCTAATCTAATCTAGCAAGTTCTCCCCCCTTTCCCCATCTATTCAGGCTACACACGTAGAGAACTAGAGGGCTATCTTTACTATCAGGTGTTATAGCGGCTCTCACTGTTAGTCCCAATTTTGTCCAATGGAGTGAAGGCACATTCTGCCCCATCATCCCCTGAGGAATTCTGACATAAAGGTTAAAACATAGTTGTGATTTCTTGTTTAGTAATCACCCTGCTTCCAACCCTTGTAGTTTCAGCCCTAGAGCTGTGAACGCTCCATCAGGGAGAGGACAAACAAACAAAAGAATTTGAGGTGATGTGAGGAAGAAAGCAACACAACTTCCATGCCCCCTCTTCCCTAAATCCACTAGAAAAACAAAGAAATCTATCCAGTGGGGCCACAGCCCACTCATGTTCAGTGTGAGCACACACTGGTGGAGGTATGTACGCGAGCCCTTTGTGTTTTTATCTTACACAACCTTTTTAGACAGCCAATGTTTTAGTTGCCAATTTCAATTCTCCATCAGACTCTGTGAAGGATGTTTCTCAGCCTAGTGTTGGACAAAATGGGCTATAAAGTGTTTCTTGTCCAAGAAATGACAGTCGGCTATCCAAATGGGTGCAATGTCTTCTGCTCTGGTTCTCCCATAGCACTCCAAGCCTTTGTACCTACCACCAGGTAAGCAAACCCCAATTCACAGTCAGTGCCTATTCCTCTTAGGACCCATGTGTAGTGTCTACCCCTACCCCTCCACACACCCCCAGGGCTACCAGCATCAGTCTCATCTCACTTGCCAGCTATGATCAGGTCTTCCTTCCAAGGAACCCACCACATGGCCATTTGCTGACTCTGTTCCCTGTTGGCTGAAGAACAGGCATTTCATGCCTTGGACGTTGACTGTTGCAGCTTCCCCTGCCTGAGAGAACCAGGCGGCCATCTCAAGGGGGTGCACCAGGAGATCCATTTATCCATCCCAGTCACCTTCCAAACCCGGAAGGGACTTCTTTTAATGGGGTTGGGCATGTTTAATACACCCCTCAAGTTTCCATATGCTGAGCCCTGCACTGACATCCTTTTAATAGACCTGATTTCCATTGCCTTCCTGTCTGACTGTATGGGCAGACCACTGGCCACTGCCCATAAAAAGCCAAACACAGGGACGTTTCTCACTGTTCAATCTTTCCATCACTGCTAGGAAAACAGCCTGCAGTTCAGTCCAGCAGGCTGATTTGTGTTTACTTTCTCCAAATGCAACAGCTCCTCAGACAGTTCTAGAGCCAGTTCTAGGGGAAAAAAGGATTCTTGTCTTATCTCCTTCTTGCATTCCCCATGCAGCATAGTCCTGTAGCTTCAGGGGATAATGTCACATAGCAAGAGAGTAAATGCCCCTCAAATGACAATCCTCTGGTCCAAAGGATCAGTAGTCGTCACTGGGAGATGCTTACAGGCTCTTGCCACAGACCCCAGTCTATGTCCCACATAGAGCCATCACATAGAGAATTTGTCCCTCTGGCATTCCAGCCTCTATTTCACATGGTGTGGGCTCAGGAAATCTTACTGGTTCTCATTTAGCATGACTGATTAATATTGCCTGAAAGACAGATTTATATGCCTTCTGTTCTCTCTTAGTAGGAGGCGGAAACATTCTCCAGGCACACACGATGTCCATTCCCATAATACAAATAGGTAAAAGAGATGCAACCACCTCCCATAAAGCCTGTTTAAATGTACTGTAACAGGGATCCAAAGGTGCCACAGCACCTGGTCCAGGGGACCCAAACAGATCAGGTTTGGCCACTGACAAAATCCAAAGGCAGAGAGACAAGTGGTGGTGAAATAAGAAAGGCATTTATTCAGTGACATCAACACTGGGAAGACAATAGACTTACATCTCAAAGACTGTCTCCCAAGTGCTGAAAACTACTTCTAGGTTTATATAAGAAAAATATGAGCCAAAGGGTGGTGGGTATATGCTGCTCGGCAATAAAGATCAGGTAGATAATTGTCCTGGGGTCAACTGATAGGGTCTTGCCGACATCAGGGTAGTCTTCTTGTTTGAGGGGTAGTTTCACTTTCTATTGTGGGATGCTCTACTCCCAGGTGTTCTACTTAAGGTAAAAGATAAAATGGAGGGGTACCTGGTTGGCTCAGTCATTAAGCATCTGCCTTCAGCTCAGGTCATGTTCCCAGAGTCCCAGGATCAAATGCCGCAGAGAGCTCCCTGCTCAGCAGAGAGCCTGCTTCTCTCTCTCTCTCTCTCACTCCCCCTGCTTGTGTTCCCTCTTTAGCTGTGTTTCTATCAAATAAATAAAGTCTTTTTTTAAAAAAAAGATAAACTGGAGAGAAGAACTTAATCAGTTAGATAGACTGAGGTCAAAATTAGAGGTAGTTAAGGTGACTGGGTGTTCTTTCAAATCCCACTGTCAATTCACCATCCCATATATACGGAAGGGAAAGGAGTAATGGTCATATATTCTGCAACTACTTCCTGCTGTCCAGGAACAACATAGGAATTTTGGAATGGAAGACTTTGACAGGGTGGGGAAATTATGGGCCTTTCGTTACTGCTGAAGATAACAGCAAGGGCATTTCCAAGCTAGTTCAAGTAGGGTGGACTGTCATTTGATAAATGTAAAAAGCCAAACAACAACTGAAAAGAAAAAGGACAAGAAGCCTAGAAAAGCCACCTGGGTGGCTCAGTGGTTAAGCCTCTGCCTTCAGCTTAGGTCATGATCCCGGAGTCCCAGAATTGAGGCCCACATTGGGCTGCCTGCTCAGCAGAAGGCCTGCTTCTCCCTCTCTCACTCTTGCTGCTTGTGTTCCCTCTCTGGCTGTGTTTCTCTCTGTTGAATAAATAAAATCTTAAAAAAAGAAGAAGAAGAAGAAGAAGAAGAAGAAGAAGAAGAAGAAGAAGAAGAAGAAGAAGAAGAAGAAGAAGAGGTCTAGCAATGCTTAACACGGCATATTTCCATTTGGAAGATACTGGATTTAGCCAACTGCTTGAAAAGTCCCAAAGCTAAGGCATCGATAACAGTGATGTGTTTAAATATTTCACAGCTTCAGACATATTTTTTTCAGACACATATTTTGAGTAATTTGGAATAAATACACAACCTTGAACTTCAGTCTCGATATCAAGGGCCATTGGTTTTGGAGGACTGATTTCATATTTATGTGGTTTCATCATTTAGGAGAATGACTGCATGCCAGGTTTGGTTACAGGTGGCTGCCATATGTTTGGCTGGGGTCTCTACCCATAGTTTTATATCAATAGAGGTAGCTTCTGAGTAAATGCAGGTAAGGGATAGAACCATCAGGAACCTCTCTTTACCCAATGCCTAGCTTTTACGATATCCCAATTATGAGCAATTACTGGCAAGTTGGAAATGACTCATCCTAGGAGAGATGGGCATCCTCAAGTGCATCATATAATCCAATTATAAGTAAGGTAGGGTCATCCATTATTCCCACAAGTCCATAGCTAACTCCATAGGGTTGGGGTATGCTCTAGCTTTTAAGGAGCAATTTTGTCATCTTAGTCACATAGAATTGGTCAAAGTAATAGTTGAGTTACACAATGTCAGGAAGCCTATTCCATATACCAGGAGGATTTCTGAATACTATTTAATTTTTTAATACAGTGGGAGGGCACTTCATTCACTTGGACTCACTTGGCAGTTAGCCACACAATTCCATTGTGTATTACGTATCCCGGGGTGGTGGTTGTTCTTTTACTAAGGCAGACACATATTGAGACCTGCAGCTTCCCATCAGGACAGGAAAGTATATACAAAGAAAAATTCACTCCATCTGGTATTTCCTCAAGGAGGACCTGCATGACCCAGGTGAATAATTTGAGAGAACTAGTCCAATAGACCACATTAGACTTACTGCAAACTGAGGAGGAGCAGTAAGAAATCTAACAAGTAGGGTGTCTGGGTGGCTCAATTTATTAAGCCACTGCCTTCGGCTCAGGTCATGATCCTGGAGTCCCAGGATCAAGCCCCACATTAGGCTTTCTGCTCAGAAGGAAGCCTGCTTCTCCTTCTTTCACTCCCCCTGCTTGTGTTCTCTCTCTAGCTGTGTTTCTCTCTGTCAAATAAATAAATAAAATCTTAAAAAAAAATAAATCTAACAAGCAAGTGCCTCCCGTTGTCCAGCTGTTCAAATAAACATATGTTCATGGGGCCCTTTTATTATCCCCACAGAGTAACAGGCATGAAGACTGTCTATACATGAACTATTTTGGCAATTACTCTGAAGTTAACCTTGAGTTGTCTAGCTTAGGCAAACAAGAGACATTCAAAGATAATTAACCAAAACTGGAATCTAGCATCCACAAAAGTATGTTATTAAAACATAACTTTTCTCTCTAAAATCACCCTCATTTCCATCAAAGATATCCAAATTAAGATTAATCTGTTTGTAAAACAAGTCTAGTTTTAACAAAGTTAGCCTAATTACTTATACAGCAAGAATAGTGATTGACCATATAGGTCTTTTAAATCTGCTTTGCTGAAACATTTTATGAGACATTTCAGATTTAGAGAGGAAGGAGCAAGATGGTGGAGGAGTAGGAGACCTAAATGTCCTTGGGTCCTAGGAATTCAGCTAGATAGTTACCAACCATTATGAATACCTACAAACTCAACTGGAGATCAAAGAAAAGAGTAGCAATTCTAGGAGCAGAAAAGCGACCACTTTCTGCAAGGTAGGATGCATGGAGAAGTGAATCTGAGGTGACATTTGGGAAGACAGCCCGTGGGGGGAGGGGCCAACCCTGGGCAGCAGTGGAGCAGTGGAGCACAAAATCAGAACTTTTAGAAGTCTGTTCCACTAAGGGATGTCTCCCTAGAGACTAAGTAGGGGGTGGAGCCTTTGCGGGGACAGTGTGGTCTCAGGATACTCGGGGTCACAGAAGGACTTGGGGTGCTTGAGCATGGCAAAGCTCCCAGATATTGGAGCAGGGAAGCTGGCTGCAGAGACGGAGCTGAGGAGTGGGTTCTCAGCTCAGACTTACCTTATACTGTATCCGAGGTGCAGCCAGGCCACTACTCTTCGAGCAAGGACCCCACACTTGGTAGATCCAAGGACATCCCCTTCCTCCTCCACCTGCAGGAGCAGTGCGGGAGCCACTGCAGGAATCTGCTGGGTTTGGAGACTCCAAATGGGGCCGAGCCCCAGAGACAGAAATGCTCCATCACAGGCTGGATGAGCATGGAGTGTGGCCAGAGACCAGGGAGATAGGCGTGACTGACGGCTTTTCTCTGGGGGCACCCTGAACAGTGGGGCCCTGGGCTCTCGGTTCCTCTGGGCTGGAGACTCCGAGGCTGCCATCTTCAGTCCCAACCTCCAAAGCTGTACGGAAAGCATTCAGAGAACAAAAGCTCCTGAGAAGGAACCTGAGCAGATCGCTTAGCCTGGCCCCTGGCGAGGGTGGGGCAGTTCTGCCTCGGGCAAAGTCAGCTGAGAATCCCTGCAACAGGCCCCTTCTCCAGATCAGCAAGAACATTCAGCCAAGACCAAGTTCATTGATCAATTAGAACTGCGGAATTCCAGAGCTAGGGAAATGCAACACCTAGAATTCATGTTTTTTCCCCTGATTCTTTAGTCTTTCAAAGTTAAAATTTTTTACTTTTATTTTTTTCTTATTCTATTTTTTAATTTTTCCTCCTTCCTATTTTAACCTTTTTTAGCTATTTTATCTTATCAACACTTTTTTAAAAATCTTTTTTAATTTCATTCTTATAGTCACATTCTATACCTTCATTGTATTTAATCTTATTTTTTGTATACATATAGGTTTTTCTTTCCCTAAAATTTGGGGATACAGTTTCTTCTAATACAGTTTCTTCTAATATTTCTTCAAAATATACCCTAAATCTAGCCCATAACTTTGTTCTAGTCTCTAGCCTGATCACATTCTTTCCTCTTTTTTTCTTTTTTTTTTCAACCAACTTCTTAGCTAATCAATTCCTTTTTTGGAATCTTCTTTAATTTTCATCTTTACAGTAATATTCCATCCATTCATCATGTTTACCCTTATTTTTATATTTACATAAGTTTTTCTTTTTTTTTTTAATTTTGGGAGGCAATTTCTTCTAACAGACCAAAATACACCCCAAATCAAGTGTGTGATTTTTTTTCTCCTTTCTTCTCCCCCTGGTTTCATGTCTCTTTCAATTTGGTCAATATATATTTTTCTGGGTTTGTTGCTACAATTTCAGTATTTTTTCCCTCTAATTCCTCTATTCTCGTCTGGATAAAAAGACAAGGCAGGAAAACTCACCTCAAAAAAAAAAAAAAAAGGCAGTATTGATGGCTAGGAACCTAATCAATACAGACATTAGTAAGATGCCAGAACTAGAGTTCAGAATGATGATTCTCAAGGTGCTAGCTGGGCTTGAAAAAAGCATGGAAGATACTAGAGAATCCATTTTTGGAGAAATAAAATCCATTTCTGGAGAAATAAAAGAAATAAACTCTAACTAAGTTGAAATAAAAAAAGCTATAAATGAGGTACAATAAAAGATGAAAACTCTTACTGATAGGGTAAATGAAGCAGAAGAGAGAATAGTGATGTAGAAGACAAAATAATGGAGAATAAAGAAGCTGAGAAAAAGAGAGATAAACAACTATTGGACCACAAAGGGAGAAATCAAGAGATAAGTGGTACCATAAGATGAAACAATATTAGAATAACTGGGATCCCAGAAGAAGAAAGAGAGGGGGGAAGAAGGTATATTGGAGCAAATTATAGCAGAGAATATCCCTAATTTGGTAAAGGGAACAAGCATCAAAATCCAGAAGGCCCAGAGAATCCCTCAAAAACAATAAAACAATTATTGTTTTTATATAAATAATATATATATTGCTTATATAAAATACAAACTTCCAAACTCATTTTATGAGGCCATCATTACCTTGATCCCAAAATCAAAGACCTAACCAGAAGACCAATATTCTTCATGAGCACAGATGCAAAAATTCTCACTAAAATAGGATCTCACTAAAATAGCCAATAGGATCCAACAGTACATTAAAAAGATTATCCACCATGACTAAGTGAGATTTATTCCTGGGATGCAAGGTTTGGTTCAACATTCACAAATCAATCAGTGTGATACACCACATTAATAAAAGGAGCAAGAACCATATGATCCTCTCAATAGGTGCTGAAAAAGCATTTGACAAAGTAGAGCATTCTTCCTTGATCAAAACTCTTCACAGTGTAGGGATAGAGTGTACATACCTCAATATCATAAAAGCCACCTATGAAAAACCCACAGGGAATATCATTCTCAATGGGGAAAACCTGAGAGCTTTTCCCCTAAGGTCAGGAACATGGCAGGGATGTTCACTATCACCACTGCTATTCAACATAGTACGAGAAGTCCTAGCCTCAGAAATTGGACAACAAAAAGAAATAAAAGGCATTGGAATTGGCAAAGAAGAAGTCAAACTCTTACTCTTTGCAGAATAAATGATTCTTTTTGTAAAAAACCCAAAAGACTCCACCCCAAAACTACTAGAACTCATATAGGAATTCAGTAAAGTGTCAGGATATAAAATCAATGCAAAGAAATAAGTTGCACTTCTATACATCAACAACAAGAGAGAAGAAAGAGAAAATAAGGAGTCAATTCCTTTTACAATTGTACCCCAAACCGTAAGATACCTAGGAATAAACCTAACCAAAGAGGCAAGGAATCTGTATTCAGAAAACTATACAATACTCATAAAAAAAAATTGAGGAAGACACAAAAAATGGAAAAACATTTCATGCTTGTGGATTGGAAGAACAAATATTGTGAAAATATCTATGCTACCCAAAGCAATCTAAACATTAAATGCAATCCCTATCAAAATACCATTAACTTTTTTCCAAAGATTTTTATTTATTTATTGACACAGAGAGAGATCACAAGTAGGCAGAGGCAGGCAGAGAGAGAGGAGGAAGCAGGATCTCTGCTGAGCAGAGAGCCCAATGCGGCCTCGATCCCAGGACCCTGAGATCATGACCTGAGCTGAAAACAGAGGCTTTAACCCACTGAGCCACCCAGGCACCCCCTAAACTTTTTTCAAAGAAATGGAACAAATAATCCTAAAATTTTTATGGAACCAGAAAAGACCCCAAATAGCCAGAAGAATGTTAAAAAAGAAAACCAAAGTTGGTGGCATTAGAATTCCAGATCGAGCTCTATTACAAAGCTGTAATCATCAAGACAGTATGGTACTGGCACAAAAACAGACACATAGATACATGGAACAGAACAAAGAGTCCAGAAATGGACCCTCAACTCTATGGCCAACTAATCTTGGACAAAGCAGGAAAGAATGTCCAATGGAAAAAAGAAAGTCTCTTTAACAAATGCTGTTGGGAAAATTGGACAGCCACATGCAGAAGAATGAAACTAGACCATTTCTTTACACCACACATGAAAATAGACTCAAAATGGATGAAAGACCTCAATGTGAGACCAGAATCCAACAAAATCCTTGAGGAGAACACAGGCAGCAACCTCTTGGACCTCAGCCACAGGAACTTCCTTATAGAAACATCTCCCAAGGCAAGAGTAGCAAGGGCAAAAATGAACTATTGGGACTTCAACAAGATCAAAAGCAAAGGAAATAGTCAACCAAACCAAAGACAACTGACAGAACAGGAGAGGATATTTGGAAATATCAAAAGGGCTATTATCCAAAATCTATAAAGAACTTATCAAACTCAACACCCAGAGAACAAATAATCCAATCAAGAAATGTGCAGAAGACATGAACAGACATTTCTCCAAAGAAGACATCCAAATGGCCAAAAGACACTTGAAAAAGTGCTCAACATCCCTCAGCATCAGGGAAATACAAACAAAACCACAGTGAGATACCATCTCACACCAGTCAGAATGCCTAAAATTAACCAGTCAGGAAAGGACAGATGTTGGCGAGGATGTGGAGAAAGGGGAGCCCTCCTACACTGTTGGTGGGAATGCAAGCTGGTTCAGCCACTCTGGAAAACAGTATGGAGGTTCCTCAAAATGTTGAAAATAGAGCTACCCTATGACCCAGCAATCACACTATGGGATATTTACCCTAAAGATACAAATGTAGTTATCCGAAGGGGCATATGCACACAAATGTTTCAAACAGAAATGTCCATAGTAGCCAAACCATGGAAAGAACTTAGATGTCCATCAATAGATGAATGGATAAAGAAGATGTGGTGTATATATATCCAATTGAATACTATGCAGCCATAAAAAAGGAAATCTTGCCATTTGCAACAATGTGATGGAACTAGAGAGTGTTATGCTAAGCAAAATAAGTCAATCAGAGAAAGACAATTATCATATGATCTCTCTGATGTGAGAAATTTGAGAAGTGGGGGGGGGTGTGGGGGTAAGGGAGGGAAAAATGAAACAAGATAGGACCTGGGAGGGAGACAAACCATAAGAGATTCTTAATCTCTGGAAACAAACTGGGGGTTGCTGGAGAGGAGGGTGGTAGGAGAGATGGGGTGACTAGATTATGGTCATTGAGGAGGGTATGTGCTATAGTGAGTGCTGTAAATTGTATAAGACTGAAGATTCACAGACCTGTACTCCTGAAGAAAATAATACATTATATGTTAATGATTTTTTGAAGTAGCTAAATAACCAACAAGAACAAAGAAATGTCATATTTAATATTTAATAGTCTCTCAAGGCCAGAATCCAAGTCAAATACTTGCCATCATTAATACTTGTAGATTTGAGTGATTTGCTTATCTTGCTGTCCCCAAAATATTCTGAGGTTTCTGCATATGTCAGGAAGTGAAATTTTTTAAAATTTATTTATTCATTTGAGAGAGAGAGAGAGAGAGAGAGAGAGAGAGAGAGAGAGAGAAAGCACATGTGAATGGGTGGAGGGGCAGAAGGAGAGCGAGAGAATCTCAATCAGACTCCCTGCTGAGCATGGAGCACAACATGGGGCTCAATTCCACAACCCCAAGATTGTGATCTGAGCTGAAATCAAGAGTCAGCTGATTGACTGAGCCACCGGCTGTCCAGGAAATGACATATCTTCACTCACCTGATACAGCTGCTGCTAACTGTTAGGAAAGTGTCAGGCCAACATATTTCTAAGGGGCTCTATTGGCTCCATAAATTCAGCCTGAGTTCCATAAGGCTGGTCATATCTGAGTTTGTATGTGTTTTGCTCAAAATGTGATCCTTTAATCAGAACCTGATAAATGACCAACATCTTCAATGCTGACATTTTACAAGAAGAACATATTCTGATTGAACTTGTGTTAATAATCATAATAGCCATGAGAGAGAGAATACTCATGGAACATTCCTGAGTTCTGATGGGTTCAAGTAGAAAGAAAAGATAAATGTTTCAATTTGTTCACAAAGGAATATTTTCTCCTATTTCTGCATTTCATGGATACCTAAAAAAAAAAAAAAATTCCCTTAAATCTAGAAGATTCTTTCACAAACTTGCTGCAAATTTCGTTCCATATACAGACTTTGTTCTGTGCCTTCTCTCTCTAAATAATTCATCTCATTTTAGGACAAAATTATTTGTTTCCCTCAACAAAAATGTATTTCAATTCTTTATCCCTTTCATATCTAACAACTTCTTCCTTTGCCTACATAGAGTTGCTTTCCTTATCATTCTCAGCAGTCTTAAAAATAACTTTTATTTATTAATTTGAGAGAGAGAGGGAGAGAAAGAGAGTTCAATCGGAGGATAGGGCAGAGGGAGAGAGACAAACCGATTCCCTGCTGAGTGCAGAGCCTGATGTAGGGCTCAACAAAGGCTTGATTCCAGGACCCTGAGATCATGACCTGAACTGAAGGCAGCCACTTAACTGACTGAGCCACCCAGACACTCCATTTTCCAGCAGTCTTAATTACAATTACAGAATTTTAACTCTTAGAAATCTTAGTCTCTAGCAAAAACTAAATAGTAAACAATTGTCAGTTGTCTGTTACACCAGAATTCTTTAAATTGGCCAATTTATGAAATACTTCATAATTTCTAGAAACATGTGTTTTTTCATACTACAACTTTCAATAAAGTATAAAACATATTTGCTAACAGACCCAAGTGTCTTCAGTTTCTCTCCAATAAGAAAAAAGTGGATAAACTTAGTTTTCATAAGTAATGTTTCAATATTTTACCTTATTTAAAAAAGACTTAGATATCTATGGTACTTCGGTGGCTCAGCTGGTTAGGCGTTTGCCTTCACCTCAGGTCATGGTCACAGGATCCTGGGATTGAGCCCTACATCAAGGTCCCTGCTCAGTGGGGAGTCTGCTTCTCCCTCTCCTTCTTCCCCTGCTTGTGTTCTCTCTCTCACTGTCTCTCTCTGTCAAATAAATAAATAAAATCTTTAAAAAAAGATATCCAATGAATTCAACCCAATTTATCATTTAGCTTAGCAAAACTAATTTTAGGTTACCAAAGATTTTAGAAACTACTTTTTAAAAATTTAAACTACTTGCTCTTTTTTCTTCTTTTTCTTCTTTCTCCTGTTGTTGTTGTTCTTCTTTGTCTTCGTCTTCTTCTTCTTTTAGAGAGGAAGAAGAGGAAGAGAGAGAATCTTACACAGCCTCCACACCCACAGTGGACCCTGACTCAGGGCCTGATGTGGAACCCAACACAGATTCTCCACCTCCCAACCCTCAGATCAAATCTGACCTACGCTGAAATCAAGAGTCGGATGCTCAACCAACTTGCTCTTAATAATTACCAAAAAACCTTTATGAGACAGACAAAATTAACCAGCATTTTAAGTCATCTTTTTGTTGACAAATTGCAACAGATACAACATGAATTTAACTAATAAATTCAGGCAGAATAAAGGTTGATTATCTGTAATCTATTGGATGTTGAGAACTCCAAAAGACATGTCTACTTTAACTAAACCAATAACCTTGAGTTAGTTTCAATACTGAATATGTTGCATCTGTGTCCAGTAAAAAAGTAACTTTGTTCCCCAATGTCAATTTTACTTGGGGGTCCTGTGGGGAAATCTGAAATGGGTGGCTTAAGTCCAGGGAAGCCTCTGGGTCCTTTCATGTTGATTTGGGAGATGCTTCAGTTTGAACCTCATAAGGAAGTGGTCCAACAGTTTGGGGTGCCTTGGCTCCTCAATTGTGAAGGGAGGAGGAGATGATGGTGTTGGAGGCACTGAGGATAGTATAGGAGCCCTCTGTGAGCTGCAGCAGTGGTGACACAGGAAGAGAAGGGGAAAGTAGGAGTGCGAGGGGTGCCAGAGGCAAGGCCCCAGGCAGATTCAAAGTTTGGACAAATGTTCCTTAATTCCCACCGCCTGTCTCTCCTTCCTGCAAAACAGGTTGATTTGATTTGATTTTTCCTCTGGTTGATTTGCAGCCCTTTGCACCATTCATTCAAAAATGCATCCTAAATGGACTTTGTTTGGGACCAGAAGCGTTCCCCCATCTTCCTAGACAAAGTTCAGGGAGAACATAGAAGAAATGAAACTATAACTAAATGAAGCCCAGAACGGCTCTGTTAACATTTGTTTATCCCTAAAAGTTGGGGCCTTCCCCCACTGAACCAATGGCTTCCTAGACAATCTGAGAGAGCCAAACCAAAACCCCTTGTTTGGGGGTAACTGCACAGGAGGAAGAAATGTAAGAGAGCCGTTCATCTTCCTTTTGAACTGAACATAGACAGGGCCAGGTGGTATTGCTGAAAAAAAATCGTCTTCTTTGTCATCAGTTTATGATTAAAAAGAGACCAGTCAGCCAATATTCTCCCTGGGGGTGGGCTTTGGCGGGGATATAGGGTTAGCACTCCCCATCTTGGAGGCACACACACTCACACACACCCTCAGAAATTCCAATAGAAACCTTCAAATACGTATCCTGCCTTCCTGTTTCCCATACACCCATCTTTTTTTTCCAATGGTATCTTACAAATTACAAATTACAACAACCCCTGCCATAAATCAGGCTAATAAGCTACACAAGCCTGACCAAATAGGTTATGAAAACCCAAAACACATGGTTCAAAGGACCCAAATGGCAAGAAGCCAAAGAAGGATGGGGTCTAGTGGGCACTGTGACAGGAACGTACCAGCATCCAAATTTCTAGGGCCTGCTTATTCTTCAGTTTGTTTCTCTGCTTCACCAAATGTGGTTCAGGCTGTTGTTGCTAGTCCAGGATGAATGAAAAGGAGTCTCCCTGATACAAAACAAGTTTTGGGAACATCGAGGAACTGTTCTCACTCTCCCTACCCAGGGTCGACTAGCCACAAATACCTAGCTCCAATTGGTCAGAGCCACTAACTTGGGAAGTGATAGCTTCTCCATCTTGGGGAGTCCCAAGGATTCCTGGCTGGCTTGCCAAAAATTATAACTGGGGCCTAAGGAAGTAAGAGTACCTGCCTCTGGGTTCCCAAACAGACCAGATTTAGCCACTTGCCATTGACAAAGTCCAAAGGCAGAGAGATGAATGGTGATGAAACAAGAAAGAAATTTATGTCATGGGTGCCAACGCAGGAAAAACAGTGGACCGATGTCCCATAAGCTATCTCCAAAGCACTGCAAATACTTGTAGGCTTATACAAGGAAAATGTGGGACAAAGGTCAGTGGGTATGAACCAGTGGTCAGTAAAGGTCAGCCCCATCATTGTCTCCAGGTCAGTCAAGGGCAGTCTTGCTGGCATCAGGACAGTCATCATTACTTGGGATAATTTTGGTTTCCATCGCAGTCTGCTTCGCCTCCTGAGTCTTCTGCCTGTGTTATAAGTAAGATAGTCAGGGAAGAAGACCTTAATCAGAAAATACATGTGGTGGCTGCTTTTAGAGAATAGGCTTGAGCAGTGGAAGGTAGAGCAAGGCAGAAGGGCTCACAGTGACCCCCTGGCTGAATACAGACAAGCCCCTCAAGTGACCCACCTCAGGATACCCACACGCCCTAACAGACCAATGGGCTACTTACCACCTGGCAGAATTCCATACCGCCTCATCTTTCAGGGGCCTCTCTGCTGACAGTCTCTGCTTTGTTGTCCTGCCCACTGCAGGATATTGGAGGCCCCCAGCCAGTCAAAGAGGCACCACAGCACAGACTGTGATCAAAGTTGGAGGTCGTTAAGAGGACTCTCCTACAAACTTTTACCTTAACTCCAACAATGCTTATATTCCTACCTCTGGCCTCTATTAGGACTCCATCAATAGTTGTATAAAACAGGGTAGGGGAAATATTCCCTGGCCAGATGTAATATCCATGCCCATAAAATATGCAGGTAGAGGAGACAAAACTTCCCTTCATAAAGCCTGCTTGAACACTCCTATTTTCATAATCTTATCAAACCTTACCCTTTTAAGTTCTCTCTGTTAAAAAGAACCGCAGAGGCTGAAATGACATCACTTGAGCCAAGTTGCCAAAGTGGGACTTCGTACCAAATCTAACATCAGTTTCAACATCCCCAAGAAAATGTCTTAACTGGTCATTCAGGAATTCTCTGGCATGAGCCAATGAAGTAATTTGCCATAGGGAACTTCTCCATCCCCCAAAGGAGGATGAGGTAATCTGCATAAAACTCCCTGTGTTCCCCCTAAGGGAAAGTGACCTTGCCAGAATAATCCTCTTCTTTAGCTCAAAACAGCTTGCCCCCTTCTCCTTCCCATAAAAAACCTTCCACTTTGTACAACTCCTCTGAGCTCCCCTCTCCCCGCTGGATAAGTGCTACCTGACTCATGAGTCATTTAGTAAGGTCAGTTGGATCTTCAAATTTACCCAGCTGAATTTTGTTATTCAATGTCTCAGTTTGATTGTAACCCCAGTCAGAATTTATGCTGGTTTGCAGGCCCGCATACAAAGAGGGCAATGAGAGACAGAAGAAAGAGACAGGCCACTCCAGATTGGTGGATGGCACCTGTTCAAAAGGCTTATTTGGGCAGCTGCAAGATGAGCAGACCTCCCTACCTGTTGGCCAAGATCTTACAAGTTTATATTGAGACATTCGCAGGGTTGAGTCACAGGGACTGTCCAGATGGTCTCAATGACACATTGCTCTCTCCAGGCTGTGTCCTAGAAAATGGCTCCAGCTGTGGGAACAGTGGGTGGATGTAGACTGCCAGGACTGTGATGGGGGCGAGGAATCTCCATCACCTGGTGACAGCTTGTGCGTGCGTCAGTCCATGGTCATGTCCTCTTGATGATCTCCTCCAACAGCATCACCAGTGGGTGTTGGTACCACAGTTCGTGGGGCTTCTCTACCAAAGGTTCCTAGTAACTTCTCTTTTCTACCCCCTGATGATTTTACCCATTCTTGTGCAAAAGTCTCTGGGTCTCTAGCAAGGGTTGAGCCATGGGACCCTGCCCTTTGGTCACTCTTTATCTTGATTAATCAGCCTAAGGATTAGGCTCAAAGGATTGCCCCAAAGGATTTCTGGTCATGTTTCTCATTGTGATCTCTGCCTCTGGGCTTTTCAAGTTTCTCCAAATTGGGGTAAACAGAGCAGACTTGTTTGGATCCTTTTAAAGGTAAGGGACCCATGAGGGGGTCCCTGTGGTCCCCCCAAAGCTTTGATAGTGCTATATTACAACCTTTGTTTTAAACCCATCAATATCTATCTTATTCATCTGTTTCCTTAATAACCACCTAAGAATTTGCACTGTAGGCACAAATTTCTTGACTTAGAGACCCCTTTGTATTTTCTCTGTTTCATTCCTATCAAAATTTATCTTTTCACCTTATATCTTAACAACTATTTAAAAATGTCTGCATTGTTAGGAAGATTTTCTTAATTCTCCATTCCACTTCTCCCTGTTCTCTTGTTCTTTAACCTAGTGTTTTCATTAGCATCTGAGGGGAAGCTGAGACTGCAAATGTGGTAAGGCTTCCACAACTGTGTTTTGATTTTGCAGTAACAAAGGTGGCCATGTGAAAGGGATCCTTTTAAACACAGCATTCACCATAACCATAGTCAGTGGGTGAAGCTCATGGTCATTGTAAGGCCAGCACCTTGTGATTTGCAGACAAAGCATATTCGCTAAGTCACTGGGGTGCTCTACCTGGCATTCATGGGGGGGGGGGAGAGACAGTCCCTCTTCTCAGGGTAAACTGGCTTGTATGCAGTTTACCAAGCTGGCTGTTCCCTCGAATAACCTCCTGTGTGTGGGGATCACATACAGGACCATCTGGGATTGTTCCTCCATGAGCTCTGGGTTCTGCATTCATCTAAATATGCTCCTCCACTCTGCAACATTCAAAACCAAAAGCAAACAAACAAACAAACAAACAAGAAAACCAAACCAAAGCAAAAAACAAAAAAAAAATATTCCCTAAATGTGTTACTCTTATAATCCATTTCAGGAAGCTGCTGATACTGATCCACAAAATGAAACAATATACCCTTTGCTTTCAATAGTTTGTGGTTTTGCCCTTCCCCCATGTTCAATACCTTCTTGGTGACCAGAGATCTTAAAGGTATTTTCCATTGCCTGCATCATTTTTCCCTTGGGGACAGCTCTGAGGCGAGTGGTCTAAACTCAGACTCACTGAAATCTGAGTTGGGCCAGCATCAAGGTCCAAACCAGCCTTCTCTTTTAGTTCAGCCCTTATAGGTAGCCTTAACCAAGGGATAGAAAAATTTGCCTTTTTCTTATTAGTTTGCCACCCAGGAATCCAACATTCCCTCCACCTTTTTGTCCTTTCTCTTCCCAAACCACATGTTTCCGTGAGCCAGGGCTATTCTAGCCAATCTTCAGCAACACCAACTCAGAGCTTCGGGTGTGCAGGGTGGTGGTGGGGTTCCCACAGCAACAAGCAATTCTGGGACCTCAGCAGGGTGTCCGAGAAGTCAACTCAATTCTGACGTGCAGAGATAGCGTCAGATTCCACAGGCTCAGGATTCAAGCCTTCAAGACTTCTCTCCTTGTCTCCCATTTCAGATGGCACTCTCACTGCCCACTGTTACCTGTACTTCTGTCCAGCTGACTATAGATCAGAGGTTCCCCTGTTTTTTTTTCTGTTAGATTAATTTTCTACAACAAGCATCCCACAGGACTCAGAGAAATATTTTGCTTACCAGATCACCAGTTTATTATAGAAGATGTAACTCAGGAAGGGCCAGACGGAAGAGATGCATAGGACAGGGTAAGGGAGAAAGGCCCGGAAGCTTGCAACCCCTCTCCAGGTGGCCACTCTCCCCATTTCTTCGCAGTTCCTCAACCTGGAAGCTCTTAAAACTCCGTCCTTTTGGGGTTTTCTGCAGGCTTTATTACTAAGGCGCAATTGATTAAATCATTGGTCGTTGCCTATTGATTCAACCTCCGGAGGGAAGGGGAGTTTGTGGAGTGAGACTGAAAGTCCCAACTCTCTAATCATGTGGTTGGTTCTCCTGGCAACCAGTCCCTACCCTGAGGTGGGGTCCAGAAGTCACCTCGTTAAAGTAACAGAAGATATCGCCGTCACTGTCTTCACTTAAGGCATTCTTAAGGGCTCAAGAGCTCTGTGCCAGGAAAAAAGATACAAACCAAGTATATGTTATTATGAATCACAATATCACATTCATCCAGAACACTTCCTATTACAGGTCAGTATTACTATCTTAAGAAATAAGGGGACTCTGGCAGATCTAGTCATGAGGACAGCCAGCAAGAGGCTCTGTTGTGAGTAATGAGAATATTTCTCCCTATTTTTCTTGACCATTTTTAAGTCAAAAGCAGTTTAGTTTAGGAATCAGTTTATCAGTTTGCCTGCACACACACACAAATGCATGCTGGGATTTTCAATGGGATTTATCCAGGGAACACACATTAATTTGAATATAGAATCATCCTACATATGAATATATCTGCAATTTCTTCTTTATAAAATCATATAAAAGATCTCTCAACAACGGTTTATAGCTTTTTACATTAAGATTCTTAATTTTACATTACAATTCTTTTTAAGTCTCTAATTGTAATTGCTGATTTATAGAAATTAAGCCAACTTTGTTGAATTGCCTGTACCAACATCTGTAATATTCCTGATAATTCATCTATAGGTTCTTTGGATAGTCTACACAGGTACTCATATCATCCATAACTAAAGAGAGTTTTATTCTTTCATTTTCAACTCATAACATTTTTTTCTTTGCCTTACTGTTTTGACTAGATGTGTAGTACAATTTGGAAGAGAAATAAATAATAGGCATTTAACATATGTTTCTTATCTCAATGAAAAGAATTTCAACATTTCATAACAACATTTGCTCTAAGCTTTTTGCTAAAAATGTCTATTAGAATAAGAAAGTTTTCAACTATTCCTACTTAGCTACGAGTACTTTATCATAAATGATCACTGAATTTTATCAATGACTTTCACTGTATGTGATTTTTCCTGCTTTATTCTGGTACGGAAGTAAGTGACATTCATTGTTTTCTATTGTTCAGCCTCCATTCCTAAGATAAACTCAGTATGGTTGTGATATATTGTGCTTTTTATATATTGCTGGATTCATATATTAATAACTTAAGATAGTTGCCTTTCTGTGTATGAATGAAAATCATTCATTACTTTCCTTCCACCTAATCTTCTTGTTTAGTTTTGGCATTAAGTTTATGCTGGCCTCATAAAATAAATTGGAAGGTATTTCCAACTTTTCTATTCTTTAGAAAATTTTACATAAACTTCTCTTCTTTCTTACTTGAGTATTTGGTAGAATTCATCAATGAAGTCATTAGAATTTGTTGCTTTTCCTGTGGGAAGATATACACATAAAAATATACATCTAACATGTAAGGAGCTTGGAAATCACTGCTCAATCCTGGCAAATAAAATGCTGAGAAGACTGAAAAATCAACAATTCTTTGTGTATTTGTCAACCTTAAAACACAACAGCCAGTTATGTTACCAGCAAAATGGATTTACTCAGCAATAGCAGAGGAACTGCAGAGAGGGGCAGAGAAGCTATAGCAAAAACCACGGACAAATCCAGGAACAAAGAGGAGAGTTGAGAAGGACTGTTATAAACAAGAAGTCCATTGGAGTAAACTGGTATTGGAAGTGTCATGGCTTTTCATTGGCTGAGTTGTGACAGTTTCTTAGTGGCTGGGCTGTTGCCAGGCAGGGAGAAAATCCTCCTGCAGGGATAGTGAAGTGCAGGCTTGGTTCTGTTGGGTCTGCAAAGGGCTGCAATGAGTGGTAGTGAGAATTCCTCCTTCTGGCTTCCCAAAATCATTTTACATGATGTTTTCTTTATCCAGTTTCATAGATCCATAGGGGAGGGTAGGACATAGGGCAAATCACTCCAACATGAATTTGGTGGAGACACAAACATTCAAACCCTAGAGATCTCTCTCTTTTTTTTTTTTTTTTGGTAAAATGATTATTGCAGTCTTTTGCCTATTTTTGTTTGTTGACTGTCTTTTTCTGGTAGAAGTTCTTTATATATTCTTGATTTAAGTAATTGGATATTCTCCCACTTTATGGGCTACTTTTTCACTCCCCTGATCTATATATTTTTAAAGACTTTATTCATCTGTTTATTTGGGACACACACACACAGAGAGCACAATTGGAAGGAGGGGCAGAGGGAGAGGGAAAAGAAGATTCCCCACTAAGCAGAGAGCCCAATGCAGGGCTGAATCCCAGGACCCTGTGATCATGACCTGAGCTGAAGACAGATGCTTAAATGACAACCACCCAGGTGCCCCTCCTTGATATATTTTTGGTAAAAAGAGGTTCTAAGTTTTAATATATTCCAATCCATTTTTTTCTTTTGTGGTTAATACTTTTAAAAAATCTGCCTACTCTAAAGTCAATAATATGTTCTTTGTTTACCTTAAAATATATATGATTTACCTATACCTTTAACGTGTTGATCTACTTAGTAATAATTTTTGCATATGGTATGAAATAGGCCCAACATAAATATATTTTATCCAAATGGTTATGCAATTAATCCAGCACCATTTACTTTAAAGACTGTCTTTTCCCACTACAGTGCATATTACTTTTTTTCAAGAACCAGGTGATGTTATATTTATGGACTGTCTCTTCTGTTCCATTTTCAGTGCACTGAGATTTGGGAAGGTTATTTAATTATGGATTGGACTGCTTTAATAAATATAAAACCATGAGGATTTTCTGTTTTTTTTTTCCTTCTGTCAATTTAGAAAGCATTATCTTTTAAAAGACTGGGTCCATTTCACGTACATTTTGAAATGTATTGGCATGAAGTTATTAAAAAATCTTTCCTTACTATTCAGGTCTGCAGAATAATCTTAACATCCACATCTCATTCTTAATTTTGATTATTTGTGTTTTTTTTCTTTTTTCCTTGATAAGTCTCTCTTAGAGTTGATCAATTAGTCTTTCTAAAGAACTCTCTATTTGGTTTTATTTTCTCAATACATATTTTTCTTTCATGTCATTAACTTCTGCTCTTTGTTATTTATCTACGATCTTTTTTAAATTTCCTCTTTTAAAGATTTATTTATTAATTAGAGAGCGAGAGATTGTGAGCATGAGCAGGAGGGACGAGGTTGGGAATCTCAAGGAGACTCTGCACTGAGTGTTGAGCCCATCACAGGATGTTGAGACAACCACTTGAACAGATACCAAGAGTCATACGCATAACCAACTGCACCATCCAAGTGCCTCTTTTTATTTTCTTTTTTTTTTAACTTACTGAGGAGGAATGATTAGCTTATCAATTTATCAAACTTTTCTATTTCTACAATATACACTCAACCTATAAAATGATCTATAGACTCTGTTTTAGATCTATGCCACAGGTACAATGCATAATAATTTCAATACAATGTCATTCAAAATATTTTCTTGTTTCTATGATGTTTGATTTTTAATCTCAAGAGTTATTTAGGAGTACAGTAATTAATTTCTGTATGTATGGGAATTTTTAAAGATTTTTGTTTGCTTTTTTGTTTTGGGGTTTTGTGAGGGGGCAGGTTCCTTCCTTTGGTTTATTTTAACTATGGATCTCTAGCTTAAATCACCTGTGACCAGAAAACATATTCTGTGTGATTTCAATCTCCTGAATTTGATGAGTATGTTTTACAGTTAATTGCCGTTAAATGCTCCTTGTGGGAACAAAACAATGTGCCTTCTACAGAATTACATTCTGTAAGTGTCATTTTATTGTTATGTTCTGTGTGTGTCAATTAAGTCAAGCATTTTCACATCTTTTACCCCTTTTCCCCAATCAATCTATATATATATATATATGTATATATATACACACACACACACATAAATATATATTTTTTATATAACATATTTTATTTTAAACAATGTAAAATGGAGGTGCTTTTGTTTTTGTTTTTGTTTTTTTGGTCCACACAGATCACTGTCTCAATTAGCGTGCTTAGTCTATTTACATGCAATATTTTTTTACATTTGGATTTAAATCTACAATCTTGCTCTGAATTTTCTATTTGTTCTACTCAGTCTTATATATTTTTTTTCTTTCTTTGCCATTTTTGCGTTAAGATTATTTTCTATTCCACTCTCTCAAATTAACTTTATTTATACCTCTTTTACTATGTATAGCGTTGTTTCCTTAATATTAGAACACGTACGTGAGTTAATCGTCTCCAGATAATGCAGCTGGACACCTTACAACACCTCCCCCTTTAACTTGTATGTGTTTCTAACATGGATTTTAACTATTTACATGGTTTAAGCCCCATGAGACAATATATTATTGTTTTATATAGTCAGTATTCATTTACGTTTACTTGCATATTTTACCACTTCTGTTACTTTAACCCAATTTCAGAAACTGACAATTTCTTGGCCACCCAAATAAACTCAGATGTTTTACCTCTGATGTGTCCTTATACTGAGAGTTCAGCCCCTCTGGTACCAACCCCAGTTATAGGAGACTTACCAGGGTCACCCTATTTGGTAACACCGGCTACCAATTTAATTCTTCATCAACCCCAAGAAATTTCCCAAAGATTCAGTCTTGTCAGATACCTATTTTGGATTGGCAAATGCCCAGAGAGCAGAAGCAATTCTGAAAACCAGTCTCTTCTCTCTGGATTTCTGGTATTTTTCCTTTTTGAGCTATCTAACAACTTTAAGAAAATGTCATATTTCTTTTCAACTTTTCTGTTATGTTATGAAGATACTACATTTCAAAATATTTAGTGTATGGGAGCGCCTAGGTGACCTAGGCGCCTAGGCGCCTAGGCGACTTAGTTGGTTAAGCACCCAACTCTTGATTTGAATTCAGGTCATGATCTTGGGGTCATGGGATCGAACCCCACATAAGGCTCCACGCTGAGCAGGGAGTCTGCTTCTCTCTCTCCCCTTCTCGCCTTTTGCCCCTCTCCCACTTTTATGTGCTCTTTCTCTAAAATAGATAAGTATTTTAAAAAATATATTCAGTTAACTATTACCAAAAGTCAATAATTATCTTTTGTAAGCTGTTGTCTCTCAACTAGACTCATTCCCTAAGAATTATTTTTTCTTTGCACTGATAAGTACCTGCTTGCTTTTAATGGGCAAGAAGTCAATGTTGTTGAATAAATCATTCAAATAGCTCAAATAGCTCTAAGGAAAATACCACAATATAAATAGCTCTATCTCAAAGATACATATGCTTAGAGGTAAGTCGTGATAAAGAAAACATAGTTTTTCTATGGCAGTGTTTTAAAATTCAAGTGATTATCTGGTATATTAATGAGTAGTCACTGAAGGTATTACTAGTAAAAGCTGAAATTTACATTTCTGATGAAGTAGTTCCTGTTAAGGAATTGAGGTACACTGAACTAAGTGTCAAATTTTACACTGACATTCCAAACCAGGCAAATAATTTTTTTCCTTTTTATGATGGTACCAAGAGTCGGTTCACCCAAGGACCAGTTTTGTTCTCAGCAGTCTGTAGATTTGCACTAAGATATAAAAGAAAATGAGTGAAAAGCTAACAAAAACTTAAAATGGATAAGCACATCTATTGCAAAATTGAGAAAAGTTGAGTTACAAATGACAGTTTAAATCAAATGGAAACTTGTGTTGATTCTATTAAGTATATACACCACATAAGACATTATCCATTGTCTACAGATGCTATAAAGCACAGTATGACATTAGTTCCCAACCCAGTCACTTGTAACCTCTTCTCCCATTCAGTCCATTAATATGATTATAGTGGCAACTGCTCTTTCCCTTTCTTTTCCTCTTTCAACCTTTCTTCTTCTTTTCCTTCTTTCCCACCTCCTCCTCCTCTCCTGTCCTTCTCTTCCTTTCCTCTTTCCTTCCTCTTCATCTATTTTTATTGTCCCTTTAATACTTAACTATCAAAAAACAACCAGATCCTTATTCCACCCTTGGGTTTTGCCACTTGGGCAAGTCTCTCAATACTCATTGTCACAGTTAACTAATTTATAAAATTAAGTGATTAGAAAGATAATAATTGATACGTCTTGAAATTCCAACAGTAGATAAGTCTGTGACTTTTCTCTGCTCCTATACTACTCTATCTTTCTCTCCACAATTGTTGGTCTAGTTTTGGGCACATGACTCAAGATGAACAAATGATTCCCTTCTCTGAAATGTTTGGCTTAGAACCAGACTTAGAGCAGCTAGTAACTTTTTCTAGGGGTCAAATTGTAAGGGGTAAAGCTTAGTAACTACTTGTAGTTAGCTTTGCCGCCAAAGGGAAAGAGTTTGAAGAGAGAGAGAAATTTAAATAATTTACATTTAAATAATATTTTAAAATTCTGTATTTTTTACCAATTTATTCTTGTTTATCTCATTCTCAATGATGCTATGTAGGATATACTTAGATTTAGAAGATTAAGTCATAGTATATGCACACAAATTGGTCTTTTAAAAATCTATTGTATGAGCCAATTTTCTTTTTTTTTAAGATTTTTAGTTATTTATTTGACAGAAAGAAACACAGCTAGTGAGGGAACACAAGCAAGGGGCATGAGAGAGGGAGAAGCAGGCTTCCCGCCGAGCCTGAAGCGGGGCTCCATCCTGGGACTCCAGGATCATGGCCTGAGCTGAAGGCAGACGCTTAATGACTGAGCCACCCAGGCGCCCCAATGAGCCGGTTTTCTTAAGCCACTTACATAGATTGCTGAAAAATGGAATTCTGGAAAGGGCTCAGATGAAAGATTTAAATAAAGGGATCTGAACAAGAGTTACTATTTGAGGATTATTTATTATCATTAACTTTACAAATATTAGTTGCCATTCATAAAATAACCCATAAAGATAAGAATTATTATCTCAGTTTTACACAGGGGAGAAGTGAGATTCAGAACAATTAAGTTAATTGCCAAATTTATACAGCTAGTAAATCACTGAGCCGGGATTCAGTTTATTTTGTTATGACTGAAGAAACCCAACTTTTTCTATTCTGTAGCACAGAACTGCATCTCAAAATGTCAATGTATGCCTCTCCTTCTGCAATTAGTTTATAATCTTCCTGGAAATATAGAAATAAAATAATTCATAAATAAGCATATGTATAAATTAAATTAATATGTTAATAAAATATTTAAAAAACAAATTCAGGAAAAATTCCCAAGGATTATACAACACTCTCAGGAGTATGTATGATTTCATAATCTGTAAATTGTACATTTTTGATGGAAACTCAGTTTAAAATTACATTTTAAGGCACTTCTGTCAATTCTGTGGGAGTTTGCTTGGTGAGGTTTGAATGTCTTAATTATAAAATACCATAACTTTTCTTGGGGTTCTGGAAGATGAACTTTCATGCCCTCATTGATTTTCAGAATTGAATGTCTTGACTCTGCTCTTTTTGAAAAATATGCTAGGAATTTTCACATGTGCCTTATATTCTAAGTTATTACTTACATTATTGTTAATAAATATAGGTACCAGGTACCATTTACTACTCTTTAATGAGTGAATACATTCAACAACCTTGAAATACAGGGACAGCTATTGTAATGTTCTGTATCGTAAACTAACATACAAGGTTATCTTGCATGACCATATAGCTTAGAAATAGTATAATTAGATAACAAGTCCAAAGCTATTTGATTAGGAGGTAAAGATGCCACATACCACTTCAGTTAATGTTGGATCCACAGATTTAGTGAGGTCGACAGAGAATATTTTAAAAAAAATATGTCACTACATTAAACCAAATCCAATAATTATTCCTGAGAGTATGTCTCAAAATTGTATATATTACATATTGATGTAAATTATGTATTGCAAAGCTTCCCATAAGACCAATACAGTGCAAACATGTCCACACAAAAACTTGCACACAAATGTTTATAGCAGTTTCATTCGTAATTGCTAAAACTTGGAAACAACCAAGACATTTTTCAATAGATGAATAAATAAAAATGCATACAGGGGAATATTATTCAACAATAAAAAGATATGAGATGTGAAGTCATTAAAAACATAAAAGAACCTTATCTGAAAATGCTACATACTCTAAGATTCCAACTACATGACATTCTGGAACAGGAAAAATTATGGAAACAGGAAAAAAGATCAGTGGTTGACAGAGGTTCAGGGGCAAGAGAGGAAGAGGGAAGAAATTAGTAGGTGGAGCACAGAAGATTTTCAGGGCAGTGAAATATTTCTGAATAATTCTGTAGTTGTGGATACATCTCATTACTCATTTCTCAAAACTTTATGGAATGTATCACAAATAGTGAACGCAAATGTAAATTGTGGACTTCAGCTAACAGTATCATCCTAATACTGGTCAATCCACTATAACAAGTGTGCCACCTGAATGCCAGATGTTAAAATAGGGGAAACTAGAGAGAGTGAAGAACTCTGTACTTTCCACTCAATTTTTCTATAAAACTGAAACTACTAAAAAAATAGTCTATTAATTTTCAAAAACATAGTAGCTGGTTATGTTGTGGGGAACATTAGTGTATACCCACAGATCAAACGGAAGAGAAAAAAATACTGCTTGGAAGATACATAAATGAATTCTGCTATTTGAAATAAATTTCCAGAGACTATAAGAATCACACGCAAAAAAATTCTTAGGTTGCAATGAAAATGATGATGATGATTTAGTGTTAAAGATAAAGATCTCCATTATGGGGTTTCATGTAAGAGTTTGAATAAAATTTTCCATGTAATATGAGAGGAGGAAATGTGTTATTTCTTAATTATTATATTGAGTAAAATGCATCAGTTAAATATTGAAGTATAATTAATTTAATAAATCAAACAAAATATCTAGTTATTAGACTATCTCAGATACATATAACTGGTAAGTACATTTATATTCTTCTTGGGAAAAATAATTTCATTTGTATAATTCTCATTGGGAATTTGAAGATTTACTCAATTTCGAAGACTATATTATATTCAGAAATTTACAGTATTTTTTGATTCCTTACTTTACACTGGGCTGCAGATTATGAACTGTGAGGCATATAAAAATAATCAAGAGACCAAGATATGGTTTCTGCTCTGAATCTCTAAATATAGTCCAGTGAGTTGAATAAAAATAATTCAAGTACTCTCTAGTCAGTGCTCCATGTTTATAAGCAGTAATTGTGAACCATAGAATTTATTATGCTAGTCTAAATGAAGGACGAATTGCCTGCCTGGAGAATTCAGGAAAGTTTTCCATGGAGAAGACAATATTTTTGATGGGCTTAAATGGATTCAAAAGATGGAGAGGGAAAATAGGTGGAAAATTTAGGTGGAAAGAATGTCCACATAGATGCAGGTACATAGAAAAATCGTGTCTAAGGATAGACAATTGATTCAATGTGGTTAGATCACAAGAATCTGTATACAAAGTGAAAAGGAGGGTTTTTATGGAGATGGCAGAGAGGGTTAATTATGTGGTGACGAATGAATAGCAGTCCTTCATTCAGTTAGAAGTAATAGGGGAGATATTGAAGATATTGAGAATTTTTGAGAAAAGAGTTATATTTTAGAAAAATGAATGTGACTTATCTGTTTTGTGATCATGGAGTTCATCTTACTGAATTATACTTTCTCATGTCTATTTGCCTTCTACACTATGGGATCCTCAAGGGAAAATGTCATGTTTTGCTCATCTTGTTATTTTTAGTACTTAATACAAAACTGATACATAGTGTAAATTCTATAAATGCTTACTAATGAACAATTGAAGCACTTTTCCTTAGACAGTTTAAAGATAATTTTAAGAACCCCTGAAGTATTGGTTTTAAAATACTCAGATCTGAGTTGATCTTAATTACCCTTAATTTGTAGGACAGCCTGAGTTGATACAGAAGGGGCAGGAGAAGGGATGAAATGGTCAAGGTTTGAAGAGAGACCAAACCCGTAACAGATTAACTACTTGCTCCTCATTAAACTCGGCATCCTTCCGATGTACTGGACTTAGTAACACCAAGAGTGGAAATATTCCTTGTACCTAAAAAGTCTTCGTGGCGTGTCTGGGCTCCTGCAGGGTCCCTGATGAAAGTTAGAGTTCAACCTTGAAACTCAGGCCAGTGTCAACCTTGAAACTCAGGCCAGCGAGCTGCTATAGGTTTTCCTCAGGTGATATCTCAGAGTTGCTACTTAAAGATATCATCTCCATGCTCTCTCCACCCCCATTGTCAGGGCACTCGAAGGACTCGCTGGGCCTTGACCTGCCCTTCCTCTCAGTATCTGTCACTCAGTTTCTATCCTCAGGAGCCTGTACCTCCTCTATAAGAAGATTTTGTTCTACGTCTGCTCCCAGACTGCTATAAATAGCTGAGCCATACAGAAGCAGCTCCCAAAATATGACTAAAGATAACATTAAAATAGTCTATATTTTTAAATTTAGAAGTACACAGGCAAAATAACATGACTTCTCTTTTATCAAGCAAGCTTTGCACTATGATTTATCTTTTTAAATTGCAAGTCAGTTGGTTTGAAAATGCTCAGCAAATGGGTACTTAGTGTTGATCACTTTTTTAAATATGAGAAAATATCTTAAAGAAATGAGGGGCATTTCTAGTAAGTAGCACACGTTCTGATGTCTGAGAAAAGTTATCCTCAGCATTGCATAAACTCAGGTGAAACTTAATATTGTTTATTTTTAACATTCCCAATGGTTATTAACTAGCAGAATGTCAGTTTTGGAAGAGACTTTAGAGGTCAATGGTAATTTCCTTTTTGAATGGGGCAAGTGCAGAAACCTCATAATCTTTAAAAAATAAAACAGACTGGCTACGTAAAGTCTTTCTCTACATTGAGGTATTATGCAATGTATTTGAAAACTCTTACTACTTCTCTTCAATTATCATATGATCTCACTGATTATGCAGAATTTAAGAAAAAAGGCAGAACATCTTAACAGAAGAGAGGAAAAAATAAAACAAGATGAAACCGGACAGGGAGACAAACTATAAGAGACTCTTTATCTTAGGAAACAGACTCAGATTTGCTGGAGGGAGGTTTGGGGGATGGGGTAACCAGGTGATGGACCTTGGGGAAGGTATGCGTGTAGTGGTGAGCACTGGGTATTAGGTAAGACTGATGAATCACAGACCTGTACCCCTGAAACAAATAATACACTATATGTTAATTAATTGAATTTAAATTTTTTAAAAATCAAAAAGAAAAGAAAAAAATGATAAAAAAAATATTCCTGTTATAGCAAACAGAAAGTTTTTGAAAGTTTTTCTTGGCATCATTTTCTGGTAGCCTTGTTGCTACCAAGGCTGTATCCTAAAAGGAACATCTAGTATTTCCCAATAAAAAACAATACTGTAATAACTTTGATCTAATAAGTTGTTTTCTCTGAGGTGCAGACTTTCTCCTGAGCCACGCTGACAAGCATCATCCATACCACTGTCCCCAACTCTGCCTTGGCGTTACCCCCAGAAATTGCTTGGCCCCGCTAGTGACTATCCCCCCACATGAACATGTGAGGGGGTAGTGAACATGCTGAGGATTGCATCTTTGTTCACCCAGAATTTACTATGATGATTAGCACACATCATTGTCTCAATAAAAACTTTTTAAAAAATTTGATAAAAGAATAAAGGAAGAAGTGATGGATAAACATGTTGTATCAACACACACTCACTGCGCATTTGAAACTGAGAAACGTTTCCAAATCGACGATGCCTTTGAAAACTAGCCTGCCTTTCATATTCTTTCTTTCCTTCTGACATTTTTGTGGTAGAAGTAATATAAGCAAAGCACTGCCTCCCTTCCTGGGTAGTGAATTCCTACTCATTCTTCTTAGGACAAAAATGTAACAGTTTTTTGAAACTTTTTTTTTTCACTCCCCCAGGCAGCATTTTATTCTTTATTTTATTCTTATATAACAGATAAGTCTGTTATGACTTATCACATTATATTGTCACTTCCTCCTTTAGCATTATCTAAAACCTACATGAGAATTAAATATAAATCTTTTTGCATCATTCCAAGGTTATTACTGTGCTTTTATAACTTTGCATTCAATTTCTATGCCTTTGACATATTTTTTAAAGATTTAATTTATTTGTTAGAAAGAGAGAGAGAGTCTTCAGCAGACTCTCCACTGAGTGTGAGCCTGATGTGGAGCTCACAATCCTGAGATCATGACTTGGGCCAAAATCAAGAGTTGGATGCTTAACTGACTGAGCCACCCAGGTGCCCCTCTGCCTTTGACAATTTGTCTGTGTTCATAGATGTATTTGTTGGCTATATATTTATTTCTTATCATCAGTTTCACATTGTAGGCAATTAAACTTTTAAATGACTTATGTTACTTTCACTCTGCCAATATGAACAAATAGTATTACAAGTAATAACAAAAGTCTGAAGCCTGTATTAAATAGATAGACTTAAAAGTGTATAGCACAGATAATGAATATCCTGCTGAGTTTTGATAATTTAATTCATATAAGGTCCAGTGGTTTGAATGTCAGTTAACAATGGATATCCTTAAGCTGACTAAAGAAACAACTTACAGGGAAGTAAAGAGTATTTTATATTTTAGATAGTACATTCTTGTTTCATTTGATCTCAGTGTCATTTGAATTAGTGTACTAGCTTGAACTAATTTATGGCTCAACAAATTCATCCACTGAAATGTCCAAAATAAGATTCTCTGCATAAAAAATACATGACCAAAGATAGATGCATAGATAGATACATACATAGATTAAAGCACAGGTAGATACAGAGATGTTGTATATACATAGATATATAATTCTATCTATCTCTAGAATACCATACCGCGGTGAAATGACAGCTTATTCATATTCAATGAATTTTTTTTAAAATGTTGGTTTGTGGTCTAGTTATCCATGGGACAGACAAGGCCTTATGACCTAAGGATTAAGTTCTTTTTGATAGAATTACCTCTATCCATCTTCTCATGTCACCAGGCTTGTGATCTCAATCAGACCTTCATCATTACTGACCAACAGAATTTTACTGTCATGTTACTGGCATGTTTGACCTGAGGTTTCAGCCTACACTGTCTTCTGATAGGAACTGACACCAAGATTCCTTTTTGGAAACTTGAGGCTATAAAATTCCATTAGCCTCTTTAGCCATGCTTGGAAATCCTAGATAATTTTCCCAAAAATAAGCCTCTCAGTTAGACCAGCTTCTGGTGGACGTTCCTTCCCATATTTCTCAGTGCTCATTCTGCCAGACTCCCCTCCATTTCTCCTGCTTCCCTACTTTCCTCTCCAAATGTTCTTCATCTCTTCTGAAACCCACTTTCTGCAGGAAGTGTTCTTCACTCTGTCTTCTTGACTACATGCCCAATAGTTCTCCAATACTTTGACTAAACTGAATCTTAGCATAGATTAGAAGACACTGCTTTGCCTGAATCTTTCTAGAGCAGAGAACAGCAAAAGTCCTCTGTAAAGGGCTGCATAGTAAATATCTTAGATTTTGTGTGCCATACATTTCTGTTATAATTACTCAACTCTGCTATTGTAACAAAAACAGTCATAGACAATACGAATGTGAATGAGCGTAGCTGTTTCAGTGAAGACTCATTCACAAAAAACAGACAGTGGGCCAGATCTGAGAGGTATGATATGTCAATCCCCTGCTCTAGCGTAGAAGGTGATCATTCCATCGTGCCCCTTGCTTCACAAAAGCAAACAATTGAATAAAAAATATTCTAAGTTTCCAGGGTATTACCCTTCCCTCCTGTGTCAGTCATCCCTTACCCCAGTCTCATCACTATCCTCTACCAATTTCTTGGTAACGCCTCAACCTATTTTGAAGAATGTGGCAAGAAAGTGGGATAATAATTCCTCCTAACCCAAGGCCTACCGAATGTCTGGAATTTCCTTGGCAACCCTTTAATACTCAAATTTCCAAAGGCAACACTTTAATATTGCAACATTTAATTATTTGTTTATCTCAACTCTGATTATCTTACAATCCATTTCCTCTACCCTTATTTAAGACCATATCTTGGTAAGTTCATTTGGAGCTTACTGTGCACCAGCCCTTGTTTTTGGTCTGGGAGTTTACAAAGATTAAAAAGAAATGGATCTTTTCCCTCAAGTATCTGAAATTTAGTGGTGGAACTCTGCAGGCAATCAAATAAATACATTGCAATATATTTCAATAATAAAGGAATATGTAAAGGGATGATATGGTAGTAAATGGGATAAAATGATTAAGTTCCTTAAGAGGGATTCCTGCAGATGAAGCAACGCTTCAGCTGGATCTTGAAGCAAAATTTGGAATTGTGTAAGTGGAAAAAAGATTTAAGGAACATTCCAGAAAGGAGAAGCAACACATTGAAGGTGTGGAGACACGTGACAGCTCATGTGAGCTTCCACTGCTAGAGCCCAAGAGTGAAAGCGCTGGGAGTGCTAGGAGATGAAACTATTGACAAGGTAGGGGCAGATCTTCAAGAATCCTGAATGACATCCAAGCATTTTGGAAGACAGGCACCTGGACCACAAGGTGGGGAGACAAAGGACCTAGCAAAGGAGGCTATAAAGGTGAAGATCAGACAAGGGGAACAACCAGATTACAGAGCTGTCCTCCAAGTCAAGGAGACAAACATTTTAAGAAGGGTGGGAAAGAAAAAAGTCTTCAAATACACCAAAACCCAACAGAGCTATTAGATCAGTGGCTTAGGAACAACTTTACTGTAATTTCAGAAAAAGAAATCCAGGGGCGCCTGGGTGGCTCAGTCATTAAGCGTCTGCCTTCAGCTCAGGTCATGATCCCTGGAGTCGAGGGATCAAGCCTCACATTGGGCTCCCTGCTCAGAGAGAGGCCTGCTTCTTCCCCTCTCATTCCCCCTGCTTGTGTTCCTTCGCTAGCTGTGCTTCTCTCTATCAAATACATAAAATCTTAAAAAACAACAACAACAAAAATCCCTTAATGATTTAGTTGAATAGCTAAAACAATTTTTGTGTATCCAACTTATTTATCAAATATTATATGTTTGTATTGGTTGGTATTAAAACCTCTCTCTAAATATCAATACCAATAACTCTCATTTTGGGTTTTGGGTTTTGTTTTTTTTTTTTTTTTGGATGTGCACTATTTTTAAACTGAAGATCCTGAAGAACAGATAGCTACAGTTTCAATAAACCCTAATAATGACTTTTGATATTAAAATACAATCATCAGTAGTTTATTTTTCTCATTGCAACACTTACCCTCTGAGTTATGAAAAAATAATAAATGCCCTCCTTATTATTACTTATATCTATTCTCATGCTGCCTATCCCTAGCGTTTGTTTTCATACAATTATAATTAATTATTTTCTCAGTAGTGATTAAATGCTCATTTGCTCTTTCTTTACTCTGCCTAACACATTTCACACTGAACAAAAAATATCCCACTTTAAAAGTCTTATTAATATCCAAAGAATTGAGTTTAAACTCTTGTTCCTTGACTTTTCTGATTAAAATATATTTATGTTTGTAGAAAAAAAATGAATGTTGATTACTAGTAAATTCTACTTAGTTGTTAATATTAGGAAAAGTAATCATTTTAGGCTAAAGCAACTTAACGTTCTTATTTTTTTTAACTTGGCTTTCAAAAATGGTATAAAATAACAGAAATATTTAGAAATATGTTCCAGAAATCATGCACTTTAGACTGAAATTGTTTCTTATTCTGAAATGATGGAAACATTGATGATTGTGCCCATTTTAAGTCTCAGCAGGTCATAAGGTTTCTTTGCAACCATGCAATAATGAATTACTAATTAATAATAAGAACTTGCTTCTTCAGCAAGTGTTTGCCCATCCCTAAGAGGTCAATGTAAAATAAAACCTTTTACCCCAGTGGAGGCTGCAGGTTTCTGTACTGAGGATACTAACTAAAAGGTTGTTGTTCGAAATGACTAAACAGTGATCTTTGTGAAATAAAATGGTTGGCTGATTTCATTCTGTTTCCTTTTGCTCAGGAGGTCACCTGAGGGTGACAGGGAGACCTCTCTAGAGTCTCATTTGTTTTTACAACAATCTGAAAGGGTTGAGTCTGTGGGCAAGTCATGACATTTATTGAGCATGAAGAATAAACAGCATTGTCAAACAGGAACAGGGCTCCTAGCTCCATGGAGTAAGAATTACAGTATCAATAGCAAAATAATACATACACATGAAATTAGCTAAAAACATTTCATTGCAGAGGAGTCCCACACCAGTAATATTAGGAGTAACAGCATCTCTCAACCCTCTAATGATATCTAATCATCTGAAACATTGTTAAGAAATAAGTTTAATTAAGAGATAATATGTTAAACTAGATTTGTACTTGCAGCCTGAGTGTGGAAACCATGAGAAACTATCTATAAATGTCTATCTGCCTTGTTTCCAATCATGAGGGGAATTTCTTGTTTCTATGTCCAATTGGAGTCCCAGTCTTGAAATCCAAGTGCGTACTTTTTGCATTCTAATCTCTCTGTGGAGAGTTTTGATTTTGATCCTCGCCTCTCCCTTCCTTGTGTCCTCCACCTCCATTTTCACCACAGACAAGTAAGTGGTAGTTGTTTTAAAATGGCCCCAAATCCCTAGCCACTCTTTCTTTGAGAGGTAGAATTTCTTTCTCTACCTGTTTAGTTTAGTTTTGAACAACTGAATATGGCAATCGAAACCCAGTGTGAACATTAAGAGTGAATCTTATGGGATCTGCAGCTTATACTTTTGAGCATTTGGACACTCCCTCTTGGAACCCAGCCACCATGCAGTGAGAAGCCCAGACCATGTGGAAGAGGACCATGACACTCTGGTCCACAGCCGCATCTCCAACGTGAGCCCCATCTCCAACATGAGCCCCATCTCCAACATGAGCCCCATCTCCAGCGTGAGCCCCATCTCCAACGTGAGCCCCATCTCCAACATGAGCCCCATCTCCAACGTGAGCCCCATCTCCAACGTGAGCCCCATCTCCAATGAGATCCAAGACAATAGCCAGCACCAACTACAGCCCTTTCAGTGAACTGTCTTGGAAATTCTAGTTCAGCAGAGCTTCCAGATGACTACCAAACCAGCTAACATCTCATCTAATATGGCAGAAGGACCGCACAGTCGAGCCCAGTTAACACAAAATAACAACAACAACAACAACAACAACAAAATTAAAAGCCATTTTAAGCTAAGTGTTGGGTAGTGTGCAACACAGCAATCATAACTGAAACACCAAATTATTATCTGGGTCACTTGCTTATTAAATTTCCTGTGGATGCTTGCTCACTAAAATTAGAGAGTTTTTTGTTTGTTTGTTTATTTAAGATATTTATTTAATAAGAAAACATGGACTTAGAAATCAAAGATCAGGTTTAAATAAAGACTTTACTTCTTAATGTAACTGCATGACATTGAGCCACATATTAAATTTTCCTAAATCTTAGCTTTCCCTTCTTCAAAAAAAAAAAGTGTAAACAACACCAACTTCTTAACAGTTGTTGTAACAATTAAGTAAAACAATGTGTACCAAAAAATATTACCTTTCTTCACCATTCATGATCCATGATCCATCCATAAGCACTTACAAATATTAGTCTCCTCATTGACCACCTCTACATTAGAGCCATCTGTTTATTGATTTTTTTCTTCTCTAACTCTCAGCTGTACACATTTCTGTCTTGTTACTGCTCCAAAGACTGAAGAAAAGGCAAACATCAAAAAGACACTGACAGACAGACTAATGAACAAATGATTCTGCTTGGTGTTGGGAAATGGCTAAGGCCATCCTTCCAAGTTCTCTTTCAAATTGTGGCAATTCTTAGTGCACTGGAATAAAACTGAGTTGCCAGTCTTTTCATAGTCCGACATGGCTCTGGGGAAGAAGGGATAGTGTGGCTGCAAATGACACTTCACCTTCCTCAACATTACTAGCCATCCATTGCTTATATATATGCCTCCATCCTCCATGCCCCACATATGAATTCAGTGGTGATTGAAAATGCCCTTGGTAATTGGATAATCCAAATCACCGCTCCTGCCAGTTTCTCCTTTTTAAAAAAAATGTATTTTATATTTTCAGTGTTCCAAGATTCATTATTTATGCCCCACATGCAGTGCTCCATGCAATACGTGCCCTCAGTACCCACCACCAGGCTCTCCCATCTCCCCTCCCCTTTCCCTCCAAGACCCTCAATTTGTTTCTGAGTCCAAAGTCTCTCATGTTTCGTTTCTCTCCCAAAATTACCCTACTTCCCATTTCCTTTCCTTCTCCTACTGTCCTCATAATCTCTTCCAATCCAGTCCATGTTGCTACAAAAGTTGGATATCATCCTTTCTGATGGAGGCGTAGTATTCCATTGTATATATGTAGCACATCTCCTTTTGAGAATGTATTGTCCCTCTGCTTACGATTCTTCTCACAAAACATTCTACCACTGTATATATTTTGAAATCCAGTGTAATTATCTATCTGCTTTAGGAAGATTATGAAGTAGAGTCTGTTTCACCCTAATCTCCACTTTCTTTGAATTCAGAGAACTTAGATTCCACAAATTAGGTGGGACAATGAATTAGGTACTGTCTTGGGATATGTCTTCTGTTTTCACATTATTACATAACTGTTCTCTGAATATCGTTATCTATTCAGCCAGGTTGAAAGCTTCTTGAGAGCAAAGTCTAACAATTCCTAAATGGGTGATACTGAGCAAGTTACTCAATCTCTTAAAACCTAAAAAGTGGGGTTGGTTATAAATCCATTTTACCCAGGTTGCTTGAATTTAATGAGATACAAAATGCATAGCTTAGCACATAATTATGTTCAATATAAACCAGTTAATTTCTATGTGCAGTTTTTGAATATGCCTAGGCATTGGCTGGAAATGCACGATGTTTGACTGAGTCCTTGATGTGCTCATAAAGTAAATTAGAAAATAGTGTTGCCCCGGGGCTGACATGATGCATATGAAAAATACATAACAAGTATATGGTTGATACAAAGACTACCAACATCAATTTTTTGGTCCATTGATTTTCTTTCAGGAATAGTCTGATAAAATCAAAACCCCTTGGACTTGGAACCTTCTGCTATTGCAAACTTAAGCCTGATTGTTTTAGTCCAATACAGGAAATAAAATCACCTGAATGAGAATTTTGCTCTGGCCAAAAATGAGGATTCTGGGTGAATGAAGACAACAGGAAGACACCACATGGTTTTGATTCACTTCCGTCCAAAAACAGTGTTTGAACAACAGTAAATCCCTGGTGGTCATCTCTTCTCAGATGCCTTTTCATTGACTAATCAGAGGGAACTTTCTGTTATAGCCCTAGGTACAAGGATTCAAATCCTAGGAGCAAAGAGCACAGTGTGGATACCATAATGGATGATGAGGAAAACAATGCCACAGTCCTTGATTGGTCCAAACTCCCACGTAAAGATGGTGGCACCCAGGGACACCTGTTGATCATAGGAGGCTGAGTTTCTTTTTTTTTTCTTTTTTTAAAATTTATTTATTTTTATTGTTACTTAATTTTTTTTCAGTGTTCCATGATTCATTCCCCATGCCCCACACCCAGTGCTCCACGCAACAGGTGCCCCCAGTACCCACCACCAGGCTCTCCCATCCCCCCACCCCTTCCCTCCAAGTCCCTCAGTTTGTTTCTGTGTCCAAAGTCTCTCTTGTTTTGTTTCTCTCCCTGAATTACCCTACTTCCCCTTTCCTTTCCTTCTCCTACTGTCTTCTATATTACCCCTTATGCACTGCACGTAAGTGAAACCATGTGATACTTGACTTTCTCTGCTTGGCTTATTTTACTCAGCATAATCTCTTCTAATCCAGTCCATGTTGCTATAAAAGTTGGATATCATCCTTTCTGATGGAGACGTAGTATTCCATTGTATATATGTACCTCATCTTCTTTATCCATTCATCTGTTGATGGGCACCTTGGCTCTTTCCACAGTTTGGCGATTGTGGCCAATGATGCAATGAACATTGGGGTACATATGGTCCTTCTTTTCACTACATCTGTATCTTTGGGGTAAATGCCCAGTAGTGCAATTGCAGGGTCATGGGGTAGCTCTATTTTTAATTTTTTAAGGAATATCCACACTGTTTTCCAAAGCGGCTGCACCAACTTGCATTCCCACCAACAGTGTAAGAGAGTTCCCCTTTCTCTGCAGAGGAGGCCAAATTTCTTAAGCTTGCTGAGCAAGTGACAGCAAAACTCGAGCAAGTGTATCCATAGTTCTCAAGAGGGAAAATTTAGGGAGAGGTACATCTCTCCCTAAAGAGTTGGGGGATTGGAGGACAATTGATAGACATAGTGATTTTAGAGCAGATATTAGTAAGCACAGTCTGGGTCCAAGTTGGTCAGAATTTATAAACAAGACAAATCAGTGAAACAGTCATGGTCTTCTCTTTGAAAAACATGAATTCAGATTTAGGATAAGCCAGTTCACCAGTGGTCTTATCTTGGAACACATGAGTCTAAATGGGATGTTGTTAAAGTCGTTTGGGCTTATGTTGCGTATAGTCTGTTGTGCAAGTCATACTATGTTTTATAAATTGTCACTTCTATTTTAACTTCTCAGAAGGTATGTAATAAGCTCCTACCAGAGATGTTCAGTCTTACTACAATGGTGGTTTTCTAACAAGGAAGAATGACAAAAATAATATTTTCAAGTTTGAAGGGAAGAATCCAAACTTTTGAGTGAAAAGCCAAATTGTTATTACTACTACACTCGTTTGATCCAAGTGGCTTCCTGAAGAAATACTTGAGATAAATACAACAGACACTGGAAAGTGGGGGTAATTTCCATTTCTAGAATATATCCGATAGACTTTCACATGAGAAACATCGCCAGTAACATCTGGCATTGCAAATGATCCAGAAAGAGTTTATCAGCCTGTTCCCTAACTGTGTCATCAGAATGACTGGAAACGCTGGCACATTTGTCTTTGAATCTGAGAAAGGTATTATGAGCATCCCAGAAAATGACAGAACCAATGATAAACCATTTGAGGAGCGAAATAAACATTGTTGTTAGGTTGTTTGTTTGTTTTTTCTGATGCACTGGCAAGGAGAGCTTGAAATATTGGAGGTAAGATAGCAAATATATGTAGCAAATGCAAGCAGGGGCAGAGAATTCCTTAATTCTCTAGCAAATAAATATCTCTGGGGAAATAGTGCTGTGCAAGCCAGCTTTGTTATCTCAATCACTTTAAAGAAAAATAATGCCCCAATCTCGCTATTAAAATCACACTGTGTGGGTAGAGACAAAATTTTGTTCTAAGTAATTAAGTATACTTGGCTATAAACATTTGAAGAAACATAATACTTGCTGGTTTCACACACTAATAAAAACAAACAACAGTGTTAAGAATAAAGCCCTGGGGTGCCTGGGTGGCTCAGTGGGTTAAAGCCTCTGCCTTCAGCTCAGGTCATGGTCCCAGGGTCCTAGGATCAAGCCCTCCATCGGGCTTTCTGCTCAGTAGGGAGCCTGTTTCCTCTGCTCTCTCTGCCTGCATCTCTGCCTACTTGTAATCTCTCTCTCACTCTCTCTCTGTCAAATAAATAAAATATTAAAAAAAAGAACAAAACCCTGCACAGAGGTAACTGAAATCAATTACAACTCCAAATCCAAATGCAAAGATCTATGATGGTAGTTTATTGAATGAAGAGAACAACTTATTTGATGTGAATAATTACTTATATATTTTTTTCCTCCATGGCCAAGTGAACTGATATGAAAAATGTCATAATGACTCAGGTTCTCTTTAGAGTTTATAATTCATTCTTATATACATTAAAGTTTGAGCCTCATTAATAACCCTGTGGGCAATCAAAATCACCTCTGTGTTAATGAAGAATATTTTGATTTCAAGACATACAGCTTAAACTATTTGAAGAGAAAAAGGAAGATAATTGGCTCATGTAACTAGAAAGTTTAGGAGTGATTGCTGCATCAGGCATGTTTGGATCCAGGGACTTATAGAGATATAACTCTCTTTCCCTTGTCAGGAGCTTTCTTTTGCATTTTGGCTTCATGTTCACTCTCTATTGAGTAATAAAATATATTGCCACTTTAGCAGTCCTTAGTCTGTGTTATAGCTTCCCATCAAAAGATAGAGGATGTTGTCTGACACGTACGTATCAAGTTTCATATTAAATCTCTGAGTGGGCTTGCTTGGGTCAAGTCCTCAACCCCGAACCAATCACTACAGCCAAAGAGATGAGGCATTCTGATTGTCCTGTGTGTGTGCTTATAGCTGGGGGAGGGAGTGGTGGTAATTAACAGCACTGTTGCATAGGGAGGGATTGGTTTTCCAAGGAAATAAATACCGAGTAAACAAATAACATATGTCCAATACAATCTCCAATGTACAATATATTAATAACAAATGACTAGCCACCCTTAGCATGAAATCTACTCCGTAGTTGAACCATAAGTTTTTTCAGCACTTAACTGCAGATGGTCTCTCCAAGTTACCTATTTTACTCTCTTAGATACAACCCTTAAACAAGAAACATCTTCTGGATTCTTAAGACCCCCCCCATGATTTCCCTCATCTCTAGGCTTTCTACTCCTTTTCCCTTGGTGTGCACCTTTTCATCTCTTGATTTTGACTTGAAGAGGATGTCTCTAGGCCTTTATTCTATCACTGTTAGCTGCAAGTAACATTGGCTCTTGCAGTGGCCTTACCTGCACAAACATAGCTCTCACATTCTATAATTACTTGGCTGGCTGGTTATTAGTCCATAAGTTCCACATGAGCAGCGCCCAGCACATAGTAAGGGTTCCATAAATATGTACTGAATGATGAAATGAGCACTGCTAAAATCATGAGAAGCCAGGTTTTTGATTCCTGTACCAGAGCTCTTAAATCACACCACACAATTGTACTACAGATAGCGAAGTCTAAAAGAATGGGAAAACATAATAGTCAAGAAAAGTTCACTATCACAGGCAGTGCAAGAGGAGCAAAATTCAGCCACTTCAGCCTGGCTATAGAATTCAGTTCCTGGGCTACCTGGGTGGCTCAGTTGGTTAAGCGACTGCCTTCGGCTCAGGTCATGATCCTGGAGACCCGGGATCGAGTCCCACATCAGGCTCCCTGCTCGGCGGGAAGCCTGCTTCTCTCTCTCTCACTGCCCCTGCTTGTGTTCCCTCTCTGGCTGTGTTTCTGTCAAATAAATAAATAAAATCTTAAAAAAAAAAAAAAAGAATTCAGTTCCTGGCGGTGCAATGGCCCTACCACTTCCTGGTTGACCTTGAATGTCTCCTGCAAACTCCCTAACAAGAAAGGGCACTCCCCAAGCATGGAGCAAAAAGAAGTGTTAGCCATAAACAAACAGTTCTGAGTTCATTGCTAGCATATTTGCAATTCTAAGAAGAAATTCTCTGCCACTCTCTGGCTGATCTTTAAGTAGGCTCAAACTTAAGCAAACAAGATAGAATCCTCCAGTCTCTGTGGTATGCTGACTGTTATAAAGTTGAAGGGGTATGGTTGGTTAGAGTTAGAAGGAAATAACTTTCCTTTCCTCTAAAAAATGACCATAAACTATGAAAATTATAACTCTGCCTTCCCATTTTCTGGTCTTCGTTTATAGAAAGAAACAGGATTCTTCATTTCTTTTTGTCTAAGATGATCAATCATAGGATAGAAATTCTATCTCATCCAGTTCATTCTTCCCCTCCAGCTTCTCTCAGCCCATTTCCCTTTCTCGAACATGTCCCACAGACACATTTTTTAAAACTAATTACATTCTCTGAAATGCCTGTTTTATTCAATTTCACAAATATCTCAGAATCTTCATGGGAACAGCTTCTTTTGGTGTTTGTTCTCAATCACGGACAAAACATACGTTGGACACCTGCTCACTGACATGTAGATCCTCTCACCTCTCAGTGCCTCCCCCTGCCCCCTGTGGCTCTCTGTTTTCTCACTGGTGTATCGCTGACAGCTGCAAGTGTAACTGTAAGCCGTATCTCTGGTGGGTTCTCGGTGTAATCCTTCCAGCATCTTCTCTGAGAACTGCTTGTCACCTAACTGCAGGGCTGAATTGCTTTTTAAAAAGTCAGCCTTATTGGTAAATGACTTATATACAGCAAACTTCACCAGTTTTAAGAGTACAGTTCAGAAGGATTTTGACAAATCTACAAAATTATGTAACCACTACCAAAATAAGAATATTGAATATTCCCATTCCCCACAAAGGGTTGCCTCATACTCCTTTACATTCAATCTCTTCCTCCCATCTCTGGCAACTCTGTGCCTTCTTTTTCTCCCTGTAGTTTTGTCTTTTTCAAAATTTCACATAAAGGAAATCATATAATATATAGTTTGTGTGTGTGTGTCTAGCTAATTTTCCCTTACGATGATCTTTTCTGAGACTCATCTGTGTATTTCAGGATTCTTTCCTTTATGTGGTTTAATGGTCTTGACTTGACTTTGTGGCCCAAATCCTGATTAACTGCCAAGGATAGGTCTCTGGGCCAAACTCAGTAAGAAAGAGTTTCAGTATCATCTCTCTGATGCCTGAAGTCAGGAAATGTAGAACTCACAAACTGAAGACAGCAACACATCCCAATGTGAAGAAAGCTAGTCTAAAATGAAAGAACAGATACAGGACACAGAAAGAATCCTGGCCCTACTGGAGTCTCTGGCTCCCTGGCTCGAGCAATCTCCAAACACCAGCTGTGATCGTCTCCACCCTGAAGCTTGGTGGTTCAACACATGTTTGGATCCCATAAATCAATAAAACAATTTTCCTTGGTACGTGTGTGTGTGTTGTGTTTTGCTTTGGAGTGCCATGGGTTGGTCACCTAGTAGTCAACTATGGCTGTTGGATTGCTATAGCCTCTAGTACGTAAATTCCCTGAGGTTAAGGGCTTCTGCCTGGTTCATGTTTGCCCTTCTGTCACCTGACCACAGGCATTTAGTATGTTTGTTAGAAAATTTAGCTAACCTGAGTCAAGCCAGTTGCTGTCATCATTATCTGTTGAGCATACCAAGTGTGCATACTAAGCGTGCAACACCAAGATTAATGTTGGGGGTAAAGATGCCATGTCTGTCTCCCATCTGCCTCTCCAATCTAATCTTGCGGTAACTTCACTGTCTTCTCCAACCACACTGGCTCCTTCTATCTATGGGTTGTTCAGAGGCTGGGCTAGTCTTCCCAATATTTTTGCCTTTTAAGTCACTCTTTCGGGATAACCTTTCCTTGTCTTAGAAAGCTAAGACTTGGTCAAATGTCCCATAGAGAGATCCTCAGTGGACCATGTACTGGCATCTTTATTTTATCATTTTATTATTATTTTTTTAGGATTTTCATTTATTTATTTGACAGAGAAAGACATACTGAGAAAGGGAACACTAGCAGGGGGAGTGGGAGAGGGAGAAGCAGGCTTTCCGTAGAGCAGGGAGCCTGATACAGAGCTCAATCTCAGGACCCCAGGATCATGACCTGAGCCAAAGGCAGATGCAAAATGACTGAGCCACCCGGCACCCCTGCTCTGGTATCTTTATTTTATTTTTTTTTTAAAGATTTTATTTATTTGACAGCGAGAAACACAGCTAGAGAGGGAACACAAGCAGGGGGAGTGAGAAAGGGAGAAGCAGGCTTCCCGCCGGGCAGGGAGCCAGATGTGGGGCTCAATCTCGGGTCTCTGGGATCATGACCTGAGCCGAAGGCAGTCGCTAAACCAACTGAGCCACCCAGGCGCCCCTCTGGTATCTTTAAATAGCATTGGTTAGGACTATAGTTTTACATTTATGATTGTAATTATTTAATTAATCTGTCTTCTCCACTAGTTTAAAATCTTGAAATATGTAGGGCTCCTGTTTGTTTTCATACACCATTGTATTTACAAAGCTTAATAAAGTGCCAGGAACAATAGGACACAAAATATTTGCTGAGTGTTTGAATAAGATTAGGACCTGCCTTAAAGAGTTTATAATCAAATTAGGCTCTACAGATTTTTAAAATGCATTAAGGTCTCTATTTTTATTTGCTCAATCTGGAAAGTATAAATGAGTCATGGAGATACCTAGGGAAGGCTTCCTGAAAGAGACAGACAGAACTGAATCTAGTTTGAAACGTATCAACAAGAGTATTAATTTACCATTGTTGTAGCAGCAAATGTTCCCATTATCTTAGCAGCAAAGATTTATCTTACTCAGACTACGTAAGGGCTCAGCTCTGTTCGGCTCTACCAGTTTTCTCATTCTGGAATGCAGGCGGAAGGAGGAACCACTCTCTGGGATATACTGTTTTCATGGTAGCAGGGCAGAGCTGGAGGCACTGGGCCCCACGGTGCGTGCACAAGGCAAGTCATGTGGCCAAGGCCCAGCCAATGAGAAAGGAGATGCACTTGCCTATCATAAGCAAGGAGCGTGGGAAGGGGGGTTGTGAGAACTAGTAAGAACAAAAGCACAGATAGGAAAATGCTCTTGTCAACAGATGTTTGGGGAACTCCCACCTATTTTTTATTAAACTTTCTATTTTGGAGTAGTTTAAGATTTACAGAAAAGTTGTGAAGGTGGTACAGAGTTCTTGTACACCCATGTCCAGTATCCCTTGTGGTTAACAGCTTATATTCATGCAGTACATTTGTCACAACGTATTAGTTATTGCCAATATTACATTATTATAAACTAAAGCCCATGCTTTATTCAGATTTCCTGAGATTTTATCCACTGTCCATTTTCTGTCCTCGGATCTCATCTCCAGAATGTCCTACAATATTCAGTCAGTATGTCTCCTTAGGCTCCTTGCAATGTTTCTCTGATTCTAGTTTATTAAAATTGCTTAATTGATCTTATCTCTATAGAATATTTTAGGAGATGAACCTCGAGGAAATTTCTCTGCACATAAGAAACAAATAAAAAGAGTTTCTCTTTTGAAAGAAAGTCCAAACTGTGATCTTACTGTCTCATCCTGGGTCCTGAAAAAAATTATTTACCAGTTTGTTAGGGCATGCCTACATTTGGAGTCTACTGAAAAACAGAGGTGTTCTAGTGCTTTCTGTGGACATCTGACTGACACATATTGAAGAAAATCAATGGTTGAGTAACTGAAAGACTGGATTTTAAGAGAAATGCTGAATATGCATAGCCTCCTCCATCCCTGAGTTAGTGACATAGACATGAAATATTGCAGTTAAGAAACGAGGAAGTCTTTTGGAAGTATAATAAGAAAATATGCAAAACATTACCTGAGAGTGGGACTTCACAGTTTACACGTCATGCTGAAAGGTATATATGGGGTACCATAGCTGTTCAACTCTTGTCCAGGGAAGAGATCTTGGGCTTCCAAAGGATTGTAGAGAAAGTAAGTGGGCTACTGTAAAACATACGGAGAAAAGTCTAAAGTAAATACACAGAGAAACTAAGTACCCCCATTTTCTCAATGAAAATTGGGATGACTATTTTTTTTCATTGAAGAATAGTTGACACACAATTTACATTAGTTTCAGGTTTACATCATAGTGATTTGACAATGCTATACATTATGTTGTACCAACAAGTGTAGCACCTTACATGCTACTGCAATACTATTGACTATATTCCCTAGGCCATACACTTCCTGCCCATACCTGGAAGTCTGTACCTCCCAATCCTCAGGATGGGTATTTTAAAAAATATTTTATGTATTTATTTGAGAGAGAGAGAGAAAGAGCATAAGCATGGGGAGCAGCAGAGAGAGAAGCAGGATCCCTGCTGAACAGGGAGCCCAACACAGGACTTGATCCCAGCACCCAGCACCCTGAGATTATGACCTGAGACAAAGGCAGACGCTTAAGTGACTGAGCTACCCAGGCATCCCTGGGGATGGGTATTCTTAGGTGGCTTGAAAATAGAACAGATTATTAGAAATGTTTTGGTTTGCAAAAGTGTATAATGTGAAATAACTAACATTTCTTGAATAGATTAAGTGTTATATAAAATTATAAACATTCATTTATTATCACAACAGCCTATAAGATAGACTTTATCATCTCCATTTTCCAGACAAGGGAGAGAGACAGAAAAAATAAGTACCTTACACAGTAGTGGAGCCGGGTTTCTAAAGCCAATGCCAGAGTCAGTGCTATTATCTCTACCTTGATTGCCTCTCCTATAGGACACTGTTAGCACAGGCATGATGGACACAGGTATGAACCATCCAGACCTCCTTCTGGGAAGGATGTGTGCCCTCATTTCTGAGAGTGCTGTCTGCAGACAAGTGACAAGCCTGGCTCTAGCATCCACACAGTTTCTTAGCACTGGTACCTGATATGTACACTGGGCAACCTCTTGAGGGTAATTCCGCTCTACTCCCTGCCTATTGCCCATCTATTGGGTCTTCTCATCTGAGCCCTATGACTTCCTCCAAGACCGCTTTCCACCCAGATATCCTCCCTGCTCTGTCTTCACATTTCAGTTCATGAATTTCACCAAGTTTCCCCTGGGAATGGGTCTAGACTGTGACTTAGCACAAAGGAGGAGAACTAAGCAAGTAGAAGTTGCTCACTATCATCCCGAATTTGCCCCTTCAAGAAACACTTTCTGAGTGTTAGCTATCTACACTGAGGCTCATTTTGCTCCTAGGTTGGTCTCCTTTTCAAGTTCCTATGGACTCATCTTTTTGCTAAGAAGTGGTAGGAAATGTAGGCAGTGAAAGCAAAAAATTATTGAGATACAAATACATTTTTTATAATCATAGATTATAAGCCATACTAAAATTGGGAGAAAGGTGCTCTCCACACTGCTCCATGAAGAAACGAAGCCCAGCTTCTGGTCACTGGCTTTGCAGGCTACTGTGAGGGTCAGATTTGTGCCTGTAGGGCTCCAGTTTATAGAAGCACCTGTACTCAGTAATGAGTGCCCGTTTCAGCCAATAAATCTGTGCAAAGGAAGCCAGAGCATAAAGAACGGAGGTGGGGAGAATTTGATAGAAGAAATGAGGCAGCTCACCAAATTTATCCGTGGCACTTTGAAATAGAAGAAGTATGCCATTAAGAGATTGGTGGAACCAGGTAAGAACAAGAGTGAAACATAGACTTCATACAGGTGAGGAGGAGAGATGAGCAAAAGATAATCTAAAGAATCTCAAAACTGTAGATAACTAGACAACAGCAAAAACAAACAAACAAACAAACAAAAACAGGAAATGAGCAGGCATTCAATCACAGTGAACATTTGGCCAAAATTATGGTATCGAGGGATGAAGTGGAATTAAAAATATAAGTCCAGGTTCGATAGCTTGTGCTTGGCTGTTGTTGAGATAGATCTTTTGCAAAATGGACTTACCAAAGAGGAAATGAAATAGTGGACAAAATTTAGTCTTGTGGGATGTACAGGAAGAAAGAGAGGTACTTTTAGGATACTCTCCTGATGACTTATGGTCTTGCCTGTACTTGGACACCGGAAACACAAAGGTGACAGCTTTGCACATGAAAACCTACCTGCTGCAGAAGTATCGCACAGGACATTAGAAGGCAAGCAAGCAACCTCATTTCTCCAGGAAATGTGCATTCACTGCAAAACAACTATTATGGGATGTACTGTGTTCAAAGGGCAAGGGTGTCTGCATGCATCGTAGGAAGCTGAATGCTTGGGATTTAAACGTGGACTTCGATCTAAGGTCTGAGATTTCTTCCTCCTGATTGTCCAAAGGGACAAGTGCTCACCACTGTGTCAAAATCATAAATATTCTTAAAGTTCATTGACTCTAAGCCTATTCTGATGCCAGTTTGGAGTTGAGAGTTAAAAATATTACTGTGCTAAGTACTTCTACTTTTTGAGGCATAGAACAGTGGTCAGAGTAGAGAACATGAATGCCAAGAGAAAGTGAATGTCATAAAAACCTAACGTTGAACTGTAATTCTCCAGGGAAATTAGAAATAGCCATAGAAATATCTATAGAAATATCTAATAAAGCTGTACTTGAGGAAAAAGAGGCTCTTGAAGAGCTCGTGAGAAGATGTTCCAAGGGCATTAACAACAAAAAATGATAAAGGGAGACAGGAGAGGAGATCACAGCAATGGAACAAAAGGAGCTGTTTACCTCAAGCTGTGACACTTGAGACAGTTTTGTTTTTGGACTACAAGTTTTGAGAATGTATAAGGTAACTGGAAATAGCAGAAGGCTACCCAGTGGTCAGGTGAATTCCTGGAAGGCCGGCAGGAGGCCCAGAGATCACAGAACAAGCACCACGAAGGCAGGAGGAGAGAGAGCTCATCACGAGTGTGGGGAAGATGGTTTCCGTGAGGGTGAGAAGAACAAGAAGCCAAGACGCCTGCAGAAGAATCTTCCTTAGGCCTAGCGCCCCCAGGTGAGTTAGTTCACTAGCAGGCCAGGAACATGGCAGCAAGAATGAAGAGGGAAGGAGGGAAATACGGAGGGTATTCATCTACTTTCTATGGAACCTTCTCAGTTAATCATAAAAGGTATGGATTTTGTGCATGCTGGTGTGCCTCTATCCGTCTGGTGCCTGATGAATGCATCATGTAAGAGTACATCCTACTTCATTCTATCACACCATTAAAACACTAATCAAAGTGGAGATTATAAAATTGGCCATCTGCAACCCTCGAATTCATAAAATGACAGACGGAAATGACAAACGCTAAATAGTCTCTTCAAACACTGGAGATTTGTGACTCAGAGCTAACATTTTATCTGAAGGAATAGGTAAAATAAACTTCATCCAATGTTTACATACAGTAACCAACCAACCAGAGGCATTGGCAGGATGCCGCAGCTTAGGCTCCTGGGAAGCAGATTCTGAGAAACGGATTAGTTTGCTTAATTGAGAAGTTGAGAAGTGTCCTGGGGATCCACACCTGTATGTCTGTGGAAGGGAAGAGACAGAACAGGATGGAGTAGGGAGAAGTGGATCTGTAAGGGAGACTCAACAGCCTCGGCAGAACCTCTGAAAGCATCCTTCAGTGTTCTCCGAACTTCGATGAACATAGCTAGGTCTTTACTTGATACAGATTAGTCGTCTTATGTGGGCCACTCCCGGAAGAATGTGTGTCTGAGCAAGGTAAGTATGTAGGTGGGATGGTCTCTGAAGGGGTTTCTGGTTGAAGTTTTTAACTGATGGCCTCTTAGCTCTCAGGGCATTGAGTCCTTCACTGATGGGGGATTTGGAAACCACAGCCAATGTCTACCCTCTGGTATAGTACACCAGAGAACACAGAGGAAATAGACAAATGAAATATTTAATAAGGTATGGTTCTCCACTTTAAAGAAAAGAAATCATGGAATATGCACATTCAGGAGGAAGTGGAATGTATTTGAAAGAGTCAGTTCTGACGTGTACAAGTTGTATGAGCTTAACTCTTCTATGGCTCAAATTTTATTTGAAAATTATAGATAACAACTGTCTTAATTTTCTACAGCTGCTATAACAAGTTACTCCAAATATAGCAATAGAAAACAACACAGATTTATTATTGCAGTGTTCTGTAGGCCGGAAGTCCAAGTGGGATTGGCCAGTTTTATTTGCTTGGGATCCCACAAAGTGGAAATCATAATGTCAGCAGAGCTGTGTCCCTCTTTGGAGGCGCTAAGGGAGAATTCACTTTCTTGCTCATACAGAATTTTGATAGAATTCAGTTTCTTTCTATTGCAGGACTGGGGTCTTCATTGCTTTACTATCAGCTAAGGGCCACTCCGAGCTTCCAGAGGCTTGTGGCCCACCTTCCCCCCATCTTCAAAGGAGAAATAGTGGGTCAAGTCTCTCTCAGGCTTGGCATCTTTCCTGCATCTTCTTCTGCTATATCTCTGATGGACTTCTCTGTCTTCCTCCTCTACTTTAAGGACTCATGTGATTGGGTTGGGCCTACCCAAATAACACTCTATTTTAAGGTTCAACATCTTGGTTTGAGAAATTCCATTTGCCATGTAACATATTCCCATATCATGCTTATCAAAACTCTTGGTATTGTATGAGGTTATGCTAAATACCTGTATACCGGCATAGAGTAGACCCTTAATAAACAAAGCTCACACCAGGAGTTTGCAAAAGAGACAAAGAAGTACTGGAGTCATCAGTGAAGTCTTCATGTAAGAGATGCTGAGTCTTGCAGGATAGGAAGAATCTGTATATAGGGAAGGACGGAAAGAAAGCTACTGTGTCATGAGAATAACATAAACAAGGCAACAAGTGCAGCAACTTCTTATAACAAGATGCAGGATTTGAAGTCAAACAGACCTGAAATGTTTACTTTGTTTACAATGAAGTCTGTTATCTTAAACCTCTCTGGGCCTCAGTGTTTTTCGTGTGTGTGTGTGTGTGTGTGTGTGTGATCTATTGAATGCCTGTATTCTAGGACAAAGGTAAGGCGTTTTAGCAAACCCCCCCTGTCTTTACAATCACATCTCCTAGCTACTCCAGGAGGCCGACAAATTCATCTCTAATCCACTTGTGTCATTCCAAAATTCTGACACAGGTGGCTCCACAGGGTTCATAAGCAAATGAGAAGGTCTATAGCAGTAGTCTCCAGGGTTTTTTTTTGATGTTTCAGGTGATCAGTGAAAAGTTTTGAGAATATATTTCCAGCATATGAACAATGGATACATATGAATAATGAATATGTGTATATATGAATAATGAATATATGAATATATAAAAATAATGAATATATGTATATAATGAATATATGTATATATTATAAGTACTGGATATATGTACATATATTCATTGTTCATATACTGGAAGTATACATTAACATAAAAACACTATTAAGATATATTATATTCTATTAAATATTAATAAATCTAGATTATATTTTAATTATTTTAATTTTAGATAAAAATGATGATGAACAGAAATGTTAATGTATTCTTAAAGTGTCCTTGGAGCAGAGGTCTTCTTCAGTTTAGCTCAGAAGGCCGTGATGTGTGCATTCTAACAGATCTATCCCCATCACATGCCCTGTGTTCATAGCCTCAGACACCATCCTCCTTTTCTGACTTGTTTAAAGAATGACTCCAACATGTACTTAAAGAGGGTTGTTTGGTCTTAGGGTAAAAATAGATTATGCTGCCTTCCAATGAATGATGCACGACAAGTACACAGATCAAAAGAATTTCAGACAGCCCAAGTTGCTGCTGATCAAGATTCAGTGACCCTTGTTTAGGGAAAGGCTGGAGATTAAGAAGGAAGGTAAAGTGTGGATTATACTCGGGCAATCTCATCTGACTGAAGCAGCTGTGTCCCAGGACCCAGGAACAGTCAAGTGGCCCAATCCTCCCCACATGAAGAAAAGCCTTTAGGAAAATTTACTTGTGCATTTTTCCTTGAAAAGTGTGTTACGAGGGGATGTGGGTGGCTCAGTTGGTTGTGCATCTGACTCTTGATTTCAGCTGAGGTCGTGATCTCAGGGTCCTGAGATCGAGTTCTTCATCAGGCTCTGCACTGGGCATGGGGCTTGCTTAAGATTGTCTCTCCCTCTCCTTCTGCACCTCCCCCCACTTGCAGGCACTCTCTTTCCAAAAAAACCCAAAATAAATTAAATTTAAAAATAAATTTAAAAATGTTTTGTTAGCTCAAGCTTCTTCTCTGAGGAAAAAACTGCATCTTGCTTCCATTGCTTTCTGATTCCCCTTTGTCATGAATTATGCTTCATTTCAATATTAGGATTGGACCTCCCCATTTACACCCCCAAACAGCCCGTACCTCTCTTCACCTTATAATTTAAAAAATTGTCTCATGTGTACCTCCCCTCTCCATCATAACACTAGTGGATAGGGTTAGATTTTATACAACCATGTTAAAATTAGATTTAATATATATTTCTTAAAGAGTTATTAAAAATTTTGTTCTGAGAATTTATAAGACTTTAGGAAGATGGTCTTGTCAATCAGATTAGAGAAGCATAGAATATGGAGGCCGGGAGTGATTGGGAATGGAGCGAAAGGTTCACAGTTGTATTAGCCAATAATCCAGCTATGGCATGACGAGGTTGTTCCCCCTTTTGGACTCAGGAAAGAGAAAGTTCTATCAGTGGCTTACAATATTTATGATAGTTATCTGCAATGCACATGAGATAAGAAAACTGCTAGATGTTATTTAATTATTAAGTAATACATTATTAAAGAAGTTTGATGTTAGAAAAGAGTCTGGTGCATATTGAAAAATAACTTTTGTTCTGTTTTTGGTGCTGCTACCAATTAACTGTGCGATTTTTGACAAAACATTTATGTCTGTAGTTTCCTCAGCCATTACGAAAAGCTATTCAATAATATAAACCCTAAGGATCCTCTTGGTCTAGAATTATATGATTCTAAAGAATAATTAATGCCTAAACTTGGGGAAAACATCTTTCTTCTTCTTTTTTCCAAGCATCATGCATCATTCTTCAACTTGATTAATTTTTCATATACACTTATATTTTATTAATCTACATATGTGGTCCCCTCTCTAAGTATTTTTAAAAAGAAGTGGCATATAATTCAAAAATCACTATATGGTATTTCAAAAGTAACTCAACATAAATGGAATCGATATTCAATAATTAACCATTATTTCTTCATACAAACACAAAATGATCAAAATTACATTTTCCTCTAAAGTTATAATATTGCAGTATTATGAAAGAACTAAGAGATTACCAAAACAAGGAAGCCAACTTCAATGGCATGTTGATAATTTGAGGAAGTCCATGCATGCGACATATCAGAAGGACACCTCATTTATCAGCTCTAATGGATAAAAGCATTAACAAATAATCTAATCACAATGACATTATGTCTAACTCTAAACTAAGCTTACAGAATTATACATTAACATGAGTGTGCCTAATGTCTTACAAATTAACAATACTTTAAATTAAATGATAAAATTCCCATTCAGGAGACCCCGGAAGTGTCCATTTTCACCATGCAACCAGTGCTTTGAGGAGAATGAAAATTAACATTTCTATTTCTAAGCAAAGAAGTCACTTAAAACTGATTAATTTATTTCTTTAAGTTTACTTTCTCTGGGCAACTACTATTTTGATTTACTTTTTAAAATATTTTATTTAAAGATTGTATTTATTTGAGACAGAGAGAGCATGAGCAAAAGAGAGCTGGCACACATGAGGGGGAGGGGCAGAGGGAGGGGGAGAAGCAGACTCCCCGCTGAGCAGGCAGCCCCAGGCAGGACTAGATCCCAGGACCCTGGGATCATGACCTGAGCTGAAGGCAGACGCTTAATTGACTGAGCCACCCAGGCGCCCCAATATTTTGATTTAAACAATAATTTTGGTGGATTGGAGTAAGCTTGGAGACAGAAGACCTACCTTTATTTATTTTTTCATTTCTAGAAGTCCAACTTTCAATTATTTATTTATTATTTTTTTTTTTTATTATGTTATGTTAGTAGACCTGGGTCTAAATACTCCTTTTGCTAACTCGATGGCATGGAACAAGGTCACAAACTCTGTGTGTGATCATTTGGGACATGAAATGAATAATAGAGTTTTATGTACCCTATGTTCTTCAGATGAGTATGGATAAGAGAAGAGTAAAGTAATTAAAGTGGAATTACTTTATAAAGTATTTACATTTATAATAACTTGATGACTTATTACAGATAAAATGAAATAAAACAGTGTACATAAATGATATATACTGCAGTAATTTCATATTTTATGCAAATGTTGAAAATAAACCACATTTCTTTTAATGACTCTACTTTTAGGATAATATGATCTATCTGAGAAGACATATAAACAAGAAGACTTCACATCCTCTCACGAATGCCATGGTTTCAAGGGTTTCAAGAAAACACAGAAACTCCCAAATCAATGACCATTCTTTACAGCTGAGGCAACTGAACTCCAGAGTTTTAGAGTAGGATTTAAAGAAAAGATTCAGAAGAAAGCTGACATTTGCAAGTGAGATTTGGCATTAATAAAGGAAAATGTTGCTAGTGCATATTGTTTAATTGCCGACAGAAAAGCCAAAGAGAAGAGTAGGATCTCTAAATCATATCAGTTTCTAAGAATAGTGGGTAAAAGAATTAACTAAACAACCTGCAGGTGTGACTTGAAAGTTGATGATAATCATGGCAACCAAACACCATATCCCTAACCTCTGAGGGTTTTCTTTCTCAGTGTGAAATAGCGGTAAGATACCAGACAGGACTATTCAGTTTCCAATTAGACTCTCAACTTTGGCATGTGTGTCTTCATCAACCCATGAAATGGACGCTGTACTTTGCACAGTGCCCACATGATGCTGTTTTTAGCAACCAGAGCACTAAAATTCTGCAAGTAGATCCGTTCTAGGCTGTCAGGCAGAACAAGGCACTGGTGCTCTATCTTGAAGGCCCAAACACTGTATTTTTAAAATGATTCCTTACACTGTACAGTGATTTACGTGCACAAGTTCGTAGGACGGTGAGATACAATACGCAGAGGTCCCTTCTGTATAGATGAGGAACAAAATATATGTGACTGAGGTCACACAGCAAGTGAATAATGAAGCCTGAACGATATTTCATATTCTCTAACCCAGAGTCCAGTCTTTTGCGTTTTCCCCGTTCCCTGCTCGTCAATAATAATTATTCTTTACCAAGCACTTACTATGTGTCAAGCACTCTGCTGCGTTCTTTAGAGGTTCCGTTTCCTTTAATCAACCCAAACCCCACGGAGAAGGAAGCATTATTATCTGCATCACAGGGAAGGGAACTAAAGCTTGTGGGAGAAGTAGGATCACCTTGTTCAAGGTCACGGAGCTCTCAGGGTGGAGCCAGCACCCAAACCTCAGGCGATGACCCTTTTAGAAGCTTTCCCTTTAAGAAGTTTGCCTTAAGGGGCGCCTGGGTGGCTCAGTTGGTTAAGCAACTACCTCAGGTCATGATCCCAGAGACCTGAGATCCAGCGCCATATCAGGCTCCCTGCTTGGTGGGAGACCTGCTTCTCCCTCTCTCACTCCCCCTGCTTGTGTTCCCTCTCTGGCTGTGTTTCTCTCTGTCAAATAAATAAAATCTTAAAAAAAAGAAGAAGAAGAAGTTTGCCTTAAACCGAAGCTCAGTTTGACTTAAAAATATTAAGGCAGGCAATGAAAAGACCCGCACTGTTGCCCTCTTAGGGGGTCTCTCTTAGTATCTGATATTAGAATGTGATATTATTTTATATAATCCGTATATGCTGAGTCTCATTCTCTGCCCGGTATTTCCGAGCAGAGCTCTCTACCAGGCTCCCCCCCCACCCCAATCCAATTTCTACCTCTCAAAACATAGTCAGTAGGCAGGTACATGGTAACATGGATACCTACCCGGGGCCCTCCTCCCGGTTCACTCGGGAAAGTCCTGGACAATGACAAATCTTCTAAAACCTCCATGCAACCCCTACTGCTCAGCTGTATTGCTAATGATTTCTATGTATTTTCCAGAATCTAATATACGCTTGAAAAATATTAATTTCACTTCCCACTTCATCCGGCCCCTTCTTGCTTTTTCCTTCCTTCCTTTCTTCGCCCCCCCATCCCCATTCATTTCTTCTTTCCTTCCTTCTATCCTCCATATAATAATAATTCAAAGTGACTGTTAAGCACAGACATGACCTGTGGGAGCTCACTGTGAGCCAGGACAAGAGCTCATATGTGTATTAAAGAGAAACAATGTGTCACACACTATACACAATGTAGATTTTCCATAAATTAACAAAGGTCATGAAAAATAGTTCCCCATGAAACGCCAGAAACTGGCCCTCGGATAGTACCAAAATATATAAAGAGGAAGGAAGAGGCGAGAGAACATTTTCTAAATTTCAAAGAGAAAACAAAGGGTACTATTCAGTCTTTTCCCTCAGCAAATCACTCCCTCACTTGCTAACCAACCAACAAAGACCTTGGGGCATGCAGATCGCCAGTTTAATGTGTTGTCTTCTATCTTTGTTTCTTTGCCTCTGCTGCCCCCTCTGTCTGGGAGAGTCTCCGGAACTCCCAAACCAAACCCGACTTTCTGTGAAAGTCGGCTCAAGGGTAAGTCTGTAAATCCTTTGTGAAGCTCTCTCTGGTTCCCCCAGACAGGCTAGGCTGGCCTTCCTCCAGCCCCCTACACACCGCATGAAACCCTATAGTACCTGTCACCATTATGCTGGGTCAATGCTTCCCCAAGCTGTCCCCACGCCACACTGAGTGTCCTTTGTTGTCTAGAGCCCAGAACACCAGCAGTGTGTGCAATGTTTAGTAAATAACTAACATATATTCCAGGAATGAATGCATTCTATAAAAACATTTGTGAACATGGTCTATATAATTTGGGGACTAGAATGGTGGCTCTAAGCGTTAAGGGCTCCATTCAATTCAGGCTATTCTGAAATATACTTAGTCTGGCTTAACTCTGAAGAAAAGAATTAAAAAGCATGGTTTGAGAATGTGAGAACCCTCACCATGACATGAACTATATGCAGTATAAGTATCTAACTGATGAACAAATATGCACGAAGGAGATGAATGAGGCATTCATACTACAACAGTGTCTGAATCTTCTAGAAGTGGTTGATGATTGCAGGCTTCCTTGGAACCTCATGAATAAAAGATGAGGCCATATGTGTTTTAGGTAGGTGGATGGGTGGGCGGTACACAGAACTGGTACCCAGAATTCTCATGTGAGCCGACTTTCCCAGTCACCACTAGAGGTGAAGACTCCCTTGCCACTCTTTTAAGGAATTAGCAAGAGAAAGGAATAGAATCATTGGAAGTTAGAGCTGGAAGACTTATGGGAATCATCTTCTTTTGCTATCCTTATTTTCCAGTGAGGAACCTTTCAGAGCCCAGAAATGTAAAGAAACTTACCAGTTAGTCAAAGAACTAAAAAATGTCAGAATTGAAGCTAAAATCCAAGATTTCTGATTCCCAGTCCGGTGTCCTTTCTTCTGCACTAGGCCACATCAAAATCAGGCCAAAAATAAAATGCTAAAGCTACCAGGCTTCCCATTCTGAAGAGTTTGTACAAGGAAATAGATTTGTTTCATGTTCAATGTCAAGTCTTTGTTTCCTTCTTGTTTACAGAAAAGTGACAAGGACCACAGTCTCCTACTGACATCTGGTGACTGAATCAGGGTAATACAAAATGTAGGATAATAAAAATAAAACCCTTTCGCACTTTTGTTTATTAACATTTTCTAGGGTAATTAAATCCAAAATTTGGAAGATATGTCCTAATATTTGAAGATAGCCTTTCATGGTTCCCTCCCTCATTAATATGTCTACAAATAAGGCTTTGTTTTAGAGTAATTCTCTTATTTGTAATAACAGTGAATTATTGCCTGTCTTGCGCCATCTGAGTCTAAATTACCTAATCTTTTCAACAAAGGTTTATGAAACCCTACTATGTGACAGAAAGAGTTCTAGTGACTGGGGATGCAAAGATAGATATCTATCATCTCTTTTGTTAGGAACTTCACTGCCTAGCTGGGGAAATAAAGTCATATGATGTGATAAGGACTAAAATGAAGATATGTATGAAATATGCTGAGGAAGGAGTGACTGGGAAATCAGGAAGGCTTCAGAGAAAATGAGACCTTCTTAACTTAATTTTAAAAATCATTTGGGACTCCATCTGACTTAGAAAGCAAAAGGTCCCAATTCGTTTTCTCAAATATAAAAGCATCTAACACTTAAATGTACTTTTATTAAATTCCATTCAATGAGTATGACTGTCACACTGTATTTCTCCAATTTTGATCAACTTGGTCCTCATATGAAAGAAGAGTAGGCTATTATTTCTGGTCAATAACACAGGGATGTTTCTAATATTCTCACTATATTTTATCTCTGTATGTGATGAGTAGAGAAGCTGGGAGACAGAACCCAGAGTTGTCTGACTTTAAAGCATTCCAACGTTACTTACTGAGTGATAACAATGTGTCAGAAATTCTTCATCATTTTGGAGGCAAAACAACGAATGAAATCCAGATCCTCATTATACTTATATTCTAGAGGGCAAGACAGTCAATAAATAAATAAGTAAAACATGGTAGTCAGATAACTGTAGGTATTATTAGAGAAAATTGAGTAGAGATGGGGGATAGATAGTTCTAGGAAGCATAATTTTAAAGACGGTGGTCAGGGAAAGCCTCTTGGAGAAACTGACATTTTAGTGAAGGAGTAGTGGAGGGAGACATGTGGGTATTTGAGGAAGAGATCTCCGAGAAAGGCGGGCAGTAAGAGTTAAAGCTCTGTGTTGGGAACAGGTGTAGAGTGCGAAGAACATCAAGGAGGACAATGTGACTAATGAATGAGGACTACAAAGAGTAGAGGAGATTAGTTTTTTTAAAAAAATGGGGGCAGATGGCACAGGGTCTGTTGGCCACTCTAAGGAGGATGGTGAAAAACCATTGTAGAGCTTAGGGTACAGGGGTGACAGTACTCGGTCTGATCCAGCTGTCGCGTTCAGAACAGACCACAGGAGGGAGGCACATGCTGAATCAGAGAGACCAAAAGCAGAGTAGCATATTTCTCTAGGAAACAGACGATGGCCACCTGGAGAAGAGTTAGTAGTGAGAAAGGAGTCACCAGATTGTTTATACTTTTGAAGGTACAGTTAACAGAATTGATTGATGGTGCAAATATGTATGAGTAAAAGAGAAAAGTCCATTGGGCGGTGACTCCAGGTTGATTAAGCAATTGGAAGAAATTGACATTAAATGACCAGAAAGATCCAGTTTGGAGGAGCTGGATATCAAGCTCTGGGATATATTCAATTTAAGATGTCTATAAACTGCAGAAGGGAGGACGTTCAGTAGCAGTTAAATAGAATTCCAAGCTCTGGGGAAGAACATTTGAGCATCATCAAAATACAGATGATATTTAAGACCGTAATATTGGGTGCTATGGCCTTGGGAGTTAGTGTTGGTAGAGAAGAGAAGGGAGGTAAGGACAGAACCCCAGTGAACTCGTGGAAAGATGAGAAGAATCAGTGAAGGGAGCTGCAAGAAGCCACAAAGGGGGAGTAGGAGAGGTGAGAGTGTAGCTTCCAGAAGTCAAGTGAAGAAACTATTTCTAGGAGTGATTCATTCTTGGGATCACTGTGGGAAATTGAGGATGAAGACTGAGAGTTTATATTACTGCATTTAAGCAACTACAGAAGTCATGGGTAATCTTGAGAAGACCAGGTTTGGAGTAAATTCAAGTGAGAACAGGAAGAGAGAAAGGGGACACGAGAGTGAATACAAGAAATCTCTTTCAAGGAATTTTGATGTACAGGGAAACAGAGAAATCAGGTAAGAGTTGGAGGTTATTTCAAAGAAGGGGGTTATTTTTCAAAAGCTATTACAGTATGCCTGTGTGTTTATGGAAATGACCTAGTGGAGCTGGAAAAAAATGTGACTTAAAGCAGAAAGAGACTAATTACTGAAGTGGGTTTTTAAGAAGGACAGATTAAAAATGGAAGTGTCACCTAGGAGAAAGGACATCTAGGTCCAGGGACAGAAGAGGTCCAGGAGACAAACCAGCGAACTCTTGAGAGTATATATTCCCTAAGTTTGTTATTGCTATTATTCTTTCAACAGATATTTATTAGAACGCCAACTATATTCAGGTCACTAAATAAGGACTCTTTTTTTAAAAAAAGATTTTATTTACTTATGTATTTTAGAGAGAGCACATGAGTGCCCACAAAAAGGTGGAAGGGCAGAAGGAGAGGGAGAATCTCAAGCAGACTCGGTACTGACCGCACACAGGGCTCAATCTCACAACGCTAAGATCGTGGCCTGAGCCCAAACCAAGAGTTCCCACACTTAACCAACCTTTAGCCACCCAGGGGCCCCATAACTAAGGACTTCTTAAATAGAGACTAGCATTATTTGATCCTGCCATAAGTTTCATTCATATCTTTTGGCACCCAGCACGTTTGAAAGGAAGATGAACATTCATATCCCTGAGTTCTAGCCAATTTCCAATTCAGAAAACCACACTGTGCTTTCCTACATATGTTTCTACCATTCCTGCTATTCTCAGGGGTGCCTGGGTGGCTCAGTCCTTAAGCATCTGAGTTCGGGATCGAGTCCACCCTCACCTGGCTCCCTTCCTGTAAGTCTTAAAAAAAAATCAAAGCTATTGCTGCCATGTCATTCTACTTATTCTACTTCTTTATGCTCCAGACAGATGGACTGCTAATGACCCAGACGTCCCTGCTTGTTCTCATCTTGACAGCTGTAAATGGGCACTCTCCCCACTGTCTATCAAAATCGGTTGCTCTTTATAAGCAGAGCTCAAATGCCCTTCCTTGGAGGCCTTCCCAGACCATCCCATGGCCAAGGGTGATCACTGTTCCCTGTTCTTTATACACAGCTGTTTCTCTCCTACTTGACAGTGATCGCATATTTATATGCACTGAAACTGCTGTTATAAAAACATGGTTTGCCTTTTTTCCTTCATAGTATTTGCCTAACATGAATTGTTTCCTCTGTGTGTGTGTGTGTGTGTGTGTGAGTTTATTTTACCTTTCTGTGTATTCTTTTTGTTTTAAAAGATTCATGCATTTATTTGAGAGAGAAAGAGAGTGAGTAGGAGAGAGAGAGAGAATCCTCAAGCAGACTCTCTACTCAGCCTGAAGCCTGATGGGGCTTGATACCAGGACCCTGAGATCATGACTTGAGCCCAAATCAAGAGTCAGATGTTCAACCTCAACTGACTAAGCCACCCAGACACTGTGTTTGTATCTATTCTTAATGCCCCACCCCACCACTGTCTTCCAGACTATTTGCCCCATGAAAGTAGGGATCATCATCTCTTATGTACTCTTTTTTTTTTTTTTTTTTTTTTTTTTTTTTTT
>PITA01010458.1:9371-71938 GCA_004023965.1 Spilogale gracilis
AATAAGAGAGAAGCAGATGGTCACAGTCAGAGGGGATGTGACAAGAGTAGAGGCCAGACTAAGGAGACGGTGTGGAAGTGGCTATGATCCCAGGGAGGTGGGCAGCCCTTGAAGCAATCAGTAAGGAAATGGTTTGTCCTTTTCAGCTTCCAGAAAGAACACAGCCCCCTAGACACCTTGACTTTAGCTGAGACCTCTGACCTCCAGACTATAGGAGAGATAAAGTTTTATCTTTAAAGCCACCAAGTTTTTAGTGATTTGTTACAACAGCCATAGGAAACTGATACAATTGACATAGTGTCTTGTTCACAGAATAAAAACAGAAACCAGAGATTGATACAGATAGGGGCTGAAATATTTCCTTTTTTAGGCAATTGAAGGTTATCACATAATATAGCTTTGTGTGTGTTTTAACCCATTCTTTTGTTCAAGTGACTCGACATTCTAAGGTCTTCAGACTATTAACACTGTCTAAGATGACCGTTTTCCCATCTTCTTGAACTTAGGTAAACAGGAGGCACTAAAATGAACTTATATTCAATGCTATTTAATCAAACATGCTGAATGAAACCATTAAGTTAAAAGCCTCATTTACCCAATAATCCAAAACTAACTTCAAAAAGAGATCTTTTCTCCCCCCAAATAAAAGCAACAGCCAAACACAGTTTAGAGAAGATTTTGGCAAACTATTATGTCCAGGTCAAATCCACTTGTTTTTATAAATAAAGTTTTATTAGAACACAGCTACACCATTAGCTTACTTATTATATGTAACTCCCTTTCAGGCTACAAGTACAGAGTTGAATTGTCTTGACAGATGATATACTCCATGAGTACATATATACCATCCTCAACTTCGTCTCAAGCCCACAAAGCCTAAAATATTTACTTCCTGGCTCTTTATAGAAAAATATTGGCTGACTCCTGCATTGAAGGACTCCCTTTGGAGTCAGAGAGACTTCAGTTCTACCTGTGACTCAACCACTTATGAACTACGTCATTTGGAGCAAAGTATTTAATCTTGGGGGCGCCTGGATGGCTCAATCGTTAAGCGTCTGCCTTTGACTCAGGTCATGATCCCAGGGTCCTGGGATTGAGTCCCACATCTGGCTCCCTGCTCAGTGAAGAGTCTGCCTCTCCCTTTCTCCCTGCAGCTCCCCCTGCTTGCACTCTATCTTTCTCTTTCTGTGCCAAATACTTAAATAAATAATCTTAAAGTACTTAATCTCAGTGAACTTCATGTTTCTTGATTTGTAGAAGAGAGAGAGAGAGATCCATGCCTAACTTAGAGGAAGTTGAAGCCTAGAATACGGTGCACAGAACATCTGTCAAAGGAATCCCATATTGTTTATTTTATACCATATATATTTTGCAATTCTATAAAATATTAAACACATCAAAAATTAACTTACACAGTAATAGCTAAATAAGCAATAGATGCTTTTAACAATAGCTTTGCTCCTCAGCAAATGTTAAGTATTTCTGAATGAATGAGTAATCTGAATTTCCAAGTCATGAAATGGAATTATGCTAAGGCTGAATTATCTTGGGACATAAAATGACTTCTGCTCTAAGTCTTTACCCACTGAACTGATCGCAGCCACAAGAAGGAACTCCTCCAGTATCAGGAAGAAAGCATCTCTGGTGAAGGAGACCAGGCTGCAGTAATGTCAAGGGCAAAGAACCCTGAGGCAGATCATCTGAGAGCAATCCCAGGGTTAAGGGAAAACATTAAGTGCCCTACCTGAATTACCATTCTATACCAGTGATCGCCTCATGAATTATTTATACCAGCTCAAGAAAGCACAGAGTGAACCTGAGTGAGGAGACGATGGTGCCACCATTGTATGGGGAAGTAACCCTTCCAGCTCCTGGTCAGGAGAACACTCACTGGATTTCTCCACTCCTAAAATTTGACATGACTGGTGAGGCCATTGTATTCTTTCTAAATTAGGAAAAGTAATTCTTTAAATTGATTGAGTTTTGACCATGTCTCTTTCCAGGGCTTCATTGCAATTTTATCACTTTCTGGGCCCACACTTGACTATTACCAGTGAACAAGGTTAACTGGGCTTGGAGTCAGAACATATTGATCTGAATTCCAGCTCTGTAACTTCCTACTATTGTCATCTTAAGCAAACCCCAACACATCCCGAATTTCCCACTTTTCATCTGCAAAATGGAGCTAAAAATATTTAAATCATGAAATCACTGTAAATATGAAATGAGATAGCTTATGTAAAATCATGTGCAAAAAGCATTATTTTACATGCTTCTTATTAGATGATTATGTGGTAGAAATTAAAAGCAAACATACTCTAAATTCTGAAGGACAGCATAAACATTAGCCATTTCTATACAATATATAGAGTATAAAATATATAGAGTATATACAATATATGGAGTAAAATGGACTACATTTCAATGTGTCTCAAAAAGTTCCATTAAAAGCCATTGAATTGTCACAGTTTATAGCAGTATTTCTCATATTAGACAAAGACCAGACACACGAATGTTCATTAACTGGCAAATGCAGAGATCATTGTGGTATATTCATCCTATGAAATACAACTGAACAGTAGAAAGAATAAAGTGTTAATACATGCAATAATATGGATTAATATCAAAAACATTATGCTTGAAGCAGACACAAAAACCTGGGTGATGATTAATTTTATTAATCAATTTGGTTAGGCTCTGGTACCCATTTCTTTTGTCAAATACCATCTGTATGGTGGCGTGAATGCATTTTTTTAGTTGTGATTAGCACTTTAATCAGTGGACTTTGAATAAAGCAGATTACCCTCCATGAGTGGGCCTCATCCAATCAGTTGAAGGCCTTTAGAGAAAAGACTAAATTCCCTCCATAAAGGAAAGAACTCTGCTTCAAGACTGCCTTTGGACTTCCAAGGTATCACCTCTTTAGTCTTTGTCAGAACTTCCAGCCTGCTGGCCTGTACTGCGAATTTCAGAATTGCCAACCCCCATAACCAAAAGACTCCTTTCCTTTAAATAACATAAATACCTCTCTCTCTTCTCTTCTCTCTCTGTATATACATGATCACATATGTACATCACATATATACATTACATTATACATTACATGTATGTATTGCCTATGTATGTATTAAGTATGTGTGTAATCTCCTATTTCTCTGGAGAACACTTATGAATACAGAATCATAAAATTCCATGTATATGAAATTTGAGAAAAATGAAAACACTGGTGATGGGAAGCTCAACAATGCATATCCATAGTTCCTTGTGGCTGGGAGAATGAGAAACTTTTTAGGATAATGGAAATATTTTATGCATTTGTGCATAAAATGTATAAATGGTGGTGGTTACATGATTGTGTCAATTACCAAAATTTCTCAAACTGTATATGTGTACCTAAAATGGGTGAATATTACTGTATTTCAAATACACTTCCATAGAACTGGAGGAAAAACTCAGACTACAAGCTATGTATAAGTTACAGTATTCTCTTGTATGTCATGAGTAAACTTAACTGGCAACTATTTTGCATGTAATTTTATAGTTTCATGAACATAGAAATACTAGAGTCCACTGAATTGGTATTGTTGCCTAATACACTGAAAATGTTCAAGGTGAACAAACACTGATGAATATATCTGTCCGGCAGAATCATGGGTACTTCACATACTCATTATTATGAACAAGTTAATTAAAGTCATACCACTAATAAATTACATCCACTAAAGCCATTATTTTATTCACTGCTGATTTATATACAGTCCCTCTCTTGAGTAAATGGGAATTTTCATGTGACAGTAAAAACTGAATAACTAATATATCAATCCATAGTAACCGTCATCCAAAGGAAAACTGTGATAAAATTAATTCCCTACAATATCAGGGAAGAACAACAGTTATCAAAAATAAAAGTGTTTATAACTTCAAATGTACCAGCAGTATTACCAGTTCTGACCCAGCAACTTTGATCTCTGGCTCAAAAGCATTTTACAGCAGTTCACAAGTTATCAAGAAGTCACCGGCTCAGGAGAAAGCATTTGACAAATGTATTAGCGCAGCAAATAAAGAGCTAAAAGCCTTTGCTCAGAACTCCCACCTTTGCTCTCGCAGCTGCCCTTCTGGACCAACGGTTCCATGATAAACAAATTGGTCTACCCTTGATTTGCTAGCACATTCCCTAGATATGAGTTAACCTGCAGACGCTCTTAAGAGCAACCATGAATAGTTAGCTCTCCACTAATACAGACATCCTGTGTCCTTCCACTACCACGGCAGCTGAGCCCATCCACAGCCTTTCAATGCTTTGCTGTTGAGTATTGAGGTTTATTTGGAACATGAGGAAGTATCAGAAGTGGAGAACTCTGTCCAAAAACACCGAGCCATGGAGTTTATGGCATAAAGTCAATTTCATCATTGGTAATGTGAAATGAGGGTGAAAACCCAGGTTTTAGAGGCACATCTGGGTTTTACTAGTGGTTCTGATACTTGGAAATTGCGGAGTCTTAGACAAACTATTGACCTCTCAGAAAGGAAAATAAGAATAATGGTACTAATCATGCACGCCTCTTTAAAGGCTCAAATATTGTTTGTAAAGCCTCTACTCTTACTACCCAGCCATTGTAAGATCTCAAAAATAATGGGGGATATTGAATTCGGGGGGAGGGGCTTGTATGGCATTCCTGAGACAATTGTCATCTCCTCTAACACCATGCTCCTGGGGACACCTGGGTAGGCTCAGTTGATTAAGCAGCTGCCTTCATCTCAGGTCATGATCCCAAGATCCTGGGATTGAGTCCCACATCCACCTCCTTGCTGAAGGCAGAGCCTGCTTCTCCCTCTGCCTGCCACTCTCCTGGCCTGTGCTCTCTCCCTCCATTTCTCTCTGTAAATAAATAAATAAAATCTTTTTTAAAAAAAGTTAAAAAGAAAGAAAGAAAGAAAGAAAGAAAGAAAGAAAGAAAGAAAGAAAGAAAGAAAGAAAGAAAACCATGCTCCTAAACATCACAGATTCCAGTTAAAGTAATTGGAATATCAAGACAAGCTTAAGTGGAAATGTGTCAATTTTGAAAATAGAACCAACCATCTCCTATGCCTCTCAACGCTGATCCCACACACACCAATCTAAACTTTCATTTTCAAAGACGTGAAATCAATAGATGCCCACCAAACTTGAAGCTGAACTTACTCTTCATATAAGAAAATGTGAGAAGGTTGACAGGTGTCAGTAAGTGCCGATCGATTTTTAGGAGATACATTAAAAAATGAGGGTGCCAATTTATTTTCTCTGCTGATGACCGATAATGGTTTCAGTTGCCTTAAAATACAATTGCATCCCTTTCAGACACCACTTTGATTGTTCAGGGCTTCTGTACACCTCACTTTTTATGCCCCTTTTTCCTCCAATACCTTGTTATTCACCAATCAATAGCAGTTATGTCTTTATCATTCACACTGAAGCCTGATTTTGGAACCATCGTACCATTAACACCACTGAAATCTCCCATGTCAACACAGGCGACCTACCTAACAATATCTTCTGTAGCAGGCATCAACACAAACAGTAACATCAAAGTCCCCTTTACAAAGATACTAGACCATTTCATACCTAAAAGTGTGCATAAATATGATGCATATTAGCACATAAAAGGGTACTCTAAGCTCTTCCAGGGGATATGTATTATCTTTCTTAAGGTTTCTAGCTCTAGCAAAAACCTAGAGTAAATGCTCAATAAATACTTAATGAAAGAATAAATAAACCATGTCTCACAAAACACGCTGAAGAATGACAGACAGAATAACCTTTTTTCTTTTGTCAAGAGGAAATTTTCTTTTGAAGAATGTGCAGTGAAAGAGTTAGTGACATGAGTACTAACCTACTCGATCCCTCCCTCATATCAGCACAATTTCTCTGAAGAACCCCATGGGTCAAGTAGAAGCACTAAATTAAGTCACTAAATTAAGGGGTCTTAAGTGCAGAGGAACCCAAAAATAACACAGGAGAAAGGAACGGGGAGTGTACACCAGCTGTTCTCCTTGGGACCATGGAAAACAATTCAGTCTTTGAGATGACTGATAATAATGACTCCTATTCAAGAAATTATTCGGGTAAGTCTTCTATAAACTATCTGTGCAGTGAAATTCATATGCGCTAAAGCAACATGGAGTTGAGGCAGAAGTCTCTATTTTGCAACTGATAAATCATGTGTTATGAGAAAGCTCTTATATTCCCCCAATATTTAGAACTTGGATTTTTTTTTTTTTTTTTTTTTTTAGGATGAGTTGGATATAATTAGGTGTATGTATATACTGTTGTTTTAATTCACCACATATACCTTCACCATGATGTCTTAGACAGGACATCACATAAACAAGTCTAGTTAAGGTTAGCTAAACTGGAGAGGAAAAGAAATCAGTATAGCCCACCAGGATGTTGAAGCTTTCGTCTTTTGTCTTGATCCAGTTACTCCCCTGATGCCAAATTAGATGATCCTGACAAATATGGGGTATGAATTTGAGGACAGGTAAAATTAAAATGACAAATTCTCTTGTCTCCCAGATCTTTTGTTTTTCATAATTTTGCATTAAGAGCCAAGCATAATTTTACGTGCTAATAATGGACTAATTTGTTCTCCTTATTTTTATTTCCCCACACCCCATTTCCAATGGTGGATTTTACACATCTGTCCAACAAAAACTTGAAAACTAATCACAAAAACATTTATAAACAGCAAGAAGTTCAGCACGTATGTGGAACAAGAATTTGGAAATGTTTACTTATGCAAATATTTGGGAGCTAGAGTTTTATTCTTGGCGTAGAAACTAAGTCTTTTCTAAGCGTGTTGCTACAGAAAACTGACAGCCCGGAGAGCCTGCTTCCTTGGAAGAAGCTTCAGGAATGAGAGTTACACGAGCCTCTAATAACGTTGTTCCAATGTTACTTTCACGTTAAAAGGAGCTGAGGAATTTATCTTAAACTCTGACCTAGCTGTCCTTTTTCTCTCATTTTAATAGTCAAGACTATAATTTTAAAGGTGGGCTAGTGTAGCATGCATGCCGGTCTTTCTCAATTTCACTGACGTCAGTGAGGGCAGAATGGGATGAAACTGCATACTCACTTGGGTCATTAAAAAAATAAACCATGTAATTTCAGTGTTTAGTCAACAAATGAATTCAGTAATATTCACACACAAATTTTTGAGTTATTTGGTGGGTTCTTTGTTTGATTGTTTTGTTGTTGTTGTTGTTGTTCTTCTTCTTCTTCTTAGAAAAATAGAGGCAAACTTTCAAGCCCCCTTGGCCATAGGTAGACCTCAAGGTCGCCATGAAGTCCGTGAGGCAGGGGTGCGGGGCAGGGGTGCGGTACACGGGCTGACGTCTGGGTGGGGGTCTGGCCTCAGAGTCCCAGCACTGGGTTTCTCTGTCCACTGACCATGAAATGCCCGTGTTTGTTTTTTTTTTTCTTTTATTCACAAACACCAATTTCTACCATCTTCAAGTGTTCAAAAAAGGGGAAATGTTTGCCAGTCTCATGCTTAATATTTACCTGCTCCTATGTGAAAATATTCCCTCAGGCTAGTTTGGGATGGTTTCTGCTCTAGAGGAAAACCTGCAAAACCAGTTTTACCCAGTCCCTAGAAGAATGTTTTGTTGCACAAAGAAAGCATTGTTCCACAGGACAAGATAGGCAATTATGATAATTTTATCTTTGTCTTTCATTGTGAACTGACATAAAATAGAAATAAAGGGAGTGATTCCCCCCAATTATAGAAGTTCTCTTACTCACCTTGGAACTTGTAAGAAAAACAGAGGAAGTTCACTTTCCAAAGGGGCATTCAAAAAATGCTCAGTTTGTAACCCAAGCTAATGAAAACAAGCAAATGTACAGTTAAGGCTGACTTCCAATACCTGCCACAACAGGATGTCTTCCTCTCTACTTCCCTTAGATGTCCCATGGAGTCCATGGAGGAAGGTCGGCTTCAGCTGTGAATTTCCTTATGATTAGTTTCTGTCGCAACCTTAATGTACTTTGAACGACTTGGGTTAGTACATCTGATTTCTTCTCTTTAACAACAGAGTATTACCTCGATAGGTAGGATAAGCTACCACAGTAGAGAGTCAATTCTCCCTAAATGGAGGCATTGCTCTAGTTCAAGTCCCATAAAAGGTGGGTTGGGCTTTAGCCCCAAATCTCATGAATCACCATAAATGGACTTTTTTGGAGGCCACATCTTCATAAAATGTGTTTCTAATAGTAACAATTTATTTTATGGTGTCAATAAAATCTTGCATTTAAATGTTTTTTCACATGTTTTATTGTGTCAAAAACCAAGATCAAGAAATCTACCTTCTGTGTAAAATGACTACGGTGATTTACAGTAACTCAGCCACAGCCGCCATTGTTGGATGGAAAGGGCAGGATTCCAGGGGACACAAGAAAATGAGGCTCACTTTTTCATCTTGCACATTCAAACCCTTTCTCTCTGGACAGCCTGCCAACCCTCGGGCAACATCTCAAGCAGATTGCCAAAACAGTCTAATTTCAGTCATTTCAGTGACAAAACCAGTATACCTGTCAAAATTCCGAACTTCTTTAAAGTTAGTTGTTCTCTCTGATCCCCTTCTTCCCCCATACCTTAGACCTCCTTGTGGGGTCCTGTAGTGGAAAAGGGGTTGGCTTCTCCATTTTAACACCTTCTTCTTTTTTATCCTACCCTTGTCCCCACCAGGTTGCCTTCTGGTTCTTCCTGAGCTAAAGTGAGCCCAGGGAGGAAGGAGAAGTAGAAGGACAAAAAAGGTTCTGATCAGTCACTGGTGTTCTCTGGACTTTGGTGTCTTCAAAGCTAACGCTTTTTGTCTTGAATGTATTTGTGAGTTCTTTTGAACCACCATCCCAAATGAAGATCTCTCCTTATAGTTCCCTTAATGGGATAAAAATTCATTCTCTGGCTCTTACTTAAGATACCCCTTAATGGGGTGCCTGGACAGCTCAGTCATTAAGCGTCTACCTTTGGCTCAGGTCATGATCCCGGAGTCCCGGGATCGAGCCCCACATCAGGCTTCCTGCTTGGTGGGAGGCCTGCTTCTCCCTCTCTCACTCCCCCTGCTTGTGTTCCCTCTCTGGCTGTGTTTCTGTCTGTCAAATAAATAAATAAAATCTTAAAAAAAAAAAAAGATACCCCTTAGCTTCCTCCTCAGTGATACCTCTCTAAGCTTTTGTCATTGACAGTAAAATGATCCCTGATGGGGTCCCTGTAACAGTGATCCTCAAGCTGGTTCCTTCCCTGTGGCTTAATTCTGGTCCCAGGGTAGCAGTAGCCCTTCACAAAACTGGTTACATAATTTACATGGTCCTGTGTAAAAGGAAAATGCAAGGCCTCTTGTTCAAAAGTTGGGTATTTCAAGATGGGGACAACAGAACCAAAAACCAGGTGGGAGGCCTTCTATGCACAGGGACAACCAATCACACTGGTGTCTGGTCAGCTTCTCACTTACCTCTAGAGGAGTAGCCGAAGCCTCTAACCCCCTGTATTCCTCGGGTCTTCAATACTACTCCACAGTGTTTCCCTGAGTTTCACACTGTAAGCAGAAAGTGGGGGACAAACCCTGAGTCACTGTTCTTTGGAACAGAGGAGGCAAACACCAAGAACTAACCTCCTCTAAGGAAAATTTCCAGATTTCATCAGCCTCATGCTCTGCTACCACAACACTGGGATCATGCCCTGAGCCAAAATCAAGAGTCAGTCACTCAACCAAATGAGCCACCAAGTGCTCTGACAAAGATCTCCTTTCCAAGGACATACACTAGTAAACATCAGACAAAATATTACAGTAACTGCATCAAATTTTCCTCTAGGTATCCACCCTCTCCACTACCTCCAGTCCACTTGTTTCAAGCGTCCAGGATGGTATGGGCAAGCCTAAGCCATCAGTATGTTGGCTTCAGCTCATCAGAGGTGATGACAGGCAACGAGAGCTGTGATTGATGTACTGAGGAGACGCTTGCTCTTCCCCCTCAGGAAGAGACCAGAGGTAGGTGAGATGAGGTGGAATGTGCTGGCCACCATCTTGTGACCACAAAAGTGAAGTGAAAAAAGGCTGCAACTTACTTATATCTTTTGAGCTCCTGCCTCCAGCTTACACTGCTGTGTTGAGATAACCGAGGCAGTGGACTGATTTTGTTTTGGCTTAAGCCAATTGAAATAGTGTTTCTCTAAACTCTCTGAAATAGAGTTTCAGTTTCAACTGTAAAATTTGCTAATGCTAACTTTTTATAGTTCAAGGACTGGTGACCACATTACTCCTTCATACCAGGTAAGAAGCAACTAACATTATGTATAAAACTATCCAACTGGGGCGCCTGGGTGGTTCAGTAAATTAGGAGTCTGCCTCTTGGTTTCTGCTCAGGTTATGATCTCAGCATCCTGAGATCTAGCGTTTTGTGTCATATGTTGGGCTCATAGCAAGAAGTTTGCTTGAGATTTTTCTCTCTCTCCTTTTCCCTACGCCCCTCCCCACCTCTTCTTTCTCTAAAATAAATAAATAAATCTTAAAAAAAAACTGAAGCCAACAAACAAAAAAAACCAACTGACAACACTAAGGTACACGTGAGAAGTACAGTATTTTATAGATGATGAAGACAAAGTATATGAGGCTTTTGAAGCCCTCAGAGACATGTTCTGGGAAATATTAGTGAATCAACCTGAACAGTAATTCTAATCCATTATTCGATGTCACCACTTACATTACTTATAGGATATTTTCATGTAGTATACGTGACTTTTTCTTAAAGATGGTTTTTAACATTTTTTTAAGTTGATGCTCTGGCATTAATAACTGTCATTTTTGAAGCAAAAATATAGAGAAAAAGAAAAAGAGAAAAATTATTAGCAAAAACAATACAAAGAATATTTTAAAACTTGAACTTTCATTTCCTCCCACCCAGTGAAACTCATATGTTAAAGGGAATCTATAATATAACTTATTCCACATTTTTCTGTCCCTCAAAGACACTGACATTTTTAACACATTACCTCCTCACCAACATGAACACTTCTTGAATGACAGCAAAGTCAAACCTTACAAATATCATCGAAAAGCAAGAGGAAAGCTGTTCTTTCAAGAAATGTGGCAGAGATGGTCTTCTGTTTCAGAAACACTGCCATCCTAACTACTCACACCCACGGGTTTCCATTTGATTTTTTCCATTTTAAAGACAAAACCAGGGGAGACCACAATGGCCGAGATAATATTTTAAATTCTCTGCAGCTGCATTCATGAATTGCACTCTCTTTGAAGTATAAAGTTAATAGTCAAACTATCCACCTCAAACTGGGCCCCAAGAGGTGACCATGGCATGCTAACACCACAATTTCAAAATGTGAACATTTCCAGAGGTGTGCACACGTGAGTGCTGATAACGCTCCATCTGGGGCCTATTCCTCCTGCCAGCTTTCTGCAAGTAGTCTTCTTTGAAGTCTAAGGAATCCTTGAGGGGAAGATGCAGAGAAATTTTTCCAGGATAACGGGCCTAGGATATTCTTGGCAAATTTCTCTAGAAACAAAAAACAAAAACAAAAAGATGGTGAATCACCCCTGTGTAACAATTTAAAAGCAGCATTTTTCCCATGGAAACTCTGAAAGACTCTGTATCTATCCTCCTAACAAGAGTAAAGTCATCATCACAACAGAGATAATAGCTTCTAAAGGATTTCTTGAAAGGACAGAGAAAAAAAAAAAGTGCTACAGGTTGAGTGAAGTTTTGGCGGAGACATAAATAATGGGATATTTCAATGAAAATGATGGGCTCCATTATCAAGTGCGCTGCAGTCTCCTGATCTCTACTTACCGGCCCCCCTACACAGACACAAACTACCAAGAGGGTAGCTCACTAATGGGTAAGTCTGAGCCCATCACTCTCTTGCCTAAATCCCTACACTAGCTCCCCTCTGCCTGCACAAGAGGCTAGAGCTTTATCAGGGTATGCAAAATCTAGCCAAGATGGTACCCTGCCTGGCCCCCTGGCGTACCCCTCCCCCTCCACACATTTACACCCTTCCACCACCACACACATCCACCCACTCACACGCACACACACTCCTACAGCCACATGCACACCCCTCCCTCTGTCTCGCTCTCCTCTCTCTCTCATGCATTCCCCCACACTCCAGCCAAGTTGAACACATAGGACTTTGCTCATGCTGTCTCCTCTAACTCGTGGCTCAGCATTTTCTTCTGTAAAGGGGCAAATAATGAATATAGCCATAGCTGCCACTCTTTTGCCATAGGCCATACCTGAATGAGTATGGTTGCATTCCAATAAAACTTTATTGACAGACACTAAAATTTGAATTTCACATAATGTACATGTGCCATATGACACTACATGTCTGTTTTCCCCCCACCATCTGAATATATATAAAAACCATTTTTAGCTCCGAGGCCACACAAAAACAGGCAATGGGCCAGACTGGGCCCCCAGACCACAGCTGGTGAGCCCCACTCTAGGTATATGCCTCAGCTGACTCAGGCACTAAACCCACTCTTTCAGACAGTTCTGGAAACTTCCACACCCAGGCACAGGTATGGTCACAGTAACGCATCTCCCTGATTCCACTTGTTCTAATATTTTAAATAATTTTTACTACCTTTCCTCCTAACCAGACTCCGGGCTCGTTATGAGCGACAAAAAGTCTTCAGCAATTTTGTTTCCCACCAAGCTCTCCACCTGTGCCAAATTAAGAGTTACATAAAGTGAGTTAGACTCCTTTCTCTTCTCTAAAATATTTCCCACACGTCACTCCCCTGTGAATAAAAGGCACGAGGTACAATAGAGCTGATACAATGAGACCAGGAGACAGCGTGGCTGGGAATGAGAGCCCAGTTCTCTGTCGGGATAATTGCTAATCGGACCTGGGTTAGGGTGTGGTGGACAGTCAGCCGGCCCACAAACATTCCAGGGCGGCTGGGTGTTAGGGCTGTAGCTGGGAACAGGACAGAGATACTCCTTGCCCTGAGGGATTTACAGACTAGTCAGAAGAAAGACTGCAAAAGCCAGTCTGATGAGGAAGTAGAGAGACACCCCTAAGCACTGAGCAGAGGAAGTGTGTCCTGCACGAGGGGGAGAAGCTTCGGGAGGACCTTGAGGCTGTGACCTGCACGCTCAGGCCTGAAGGGTGGAGTTGGCTAGGTGAAAAAAGAGGGAAAGGTGTGTAAGTAGAAGGAATGGTCTGCAGGACAGCTCAGAGGTGGGAAAACCCAAGAGAGGTTGCACAGCTTGAGGCTTTAGAAGGAGTTGTGGGGAGAGGGAAGGTGGACACCAGCCTCTGACTGACCCAAGGATGGCTCCATCACCTGTAAACTGAGAGCAATGAGTTAAATACTACTGGGGTCCTTCCTGAATATATTCATTCTACATGTCTCCCTCTTCTTTTCTGACTCAAGCAGAGAGTAATGCAAGGGTGTAAGCAGAGGCATGGCCCATGCCAGCCATGTTTTAAAGGGACAGTGGGGCTAGGGGGCTGAGACGAGACGGTAGGGGACAAGAAGAGAAGCAGGGGAGCTGGGGAAGAGCCCATTCTAGTCATCCAGCAGAGATCCATGGGGCAGGAGGCCATCAGCAGTCTCCCCTCCCTGACTGAATGTGGAGTATGAGATAAAGAAAAGAGGCAGTACCTAAAGAAAAGATGGGTACCAAGCTTTCGGCTGGGGCCCTGGGAAGGGAGGAGTCGCCGTAGGTGAACCGAGACTAGGATGTCTGGAGTGGAGTGCGTTGCAGGAGCACATCAGAAGCTGGATTTGCTGAGAATGAAGTTTCCTGTAGACTATTAGGTCAAGAGATCACGGGCAATTGGATATACGAGACTTAGTTCCAAAGAGAGTTCTGAGCTAGGGATATAAATTTGGACATCTGCAGCGTATAAACGGCCAGCAGAGCAGGAGATCCGCTGAGGTCACCGAGGGGATGAATGGAGCCTGAGGAGAGAAGAGGTGGGAGGACTGAGTCCCGAGCCCTCCCATGTTAGAGCCATTTATTGTCATTGTTGCAGAACTAACTGATTCCCTGGCTGACTCCAGTAATACAATTCTCCGAGTGATGCATCAGAAGTAGATGCCCTAACCTCTTTTATGTTACAGCAAATAATGTTACAACAACTGAGAATATGGTTTCATCATTTCATACTGGCAAAAAAAAAAACTCTCTTTCAAAGTGAAAACCGTAGGCACATGTGCACACACGCATATTTTGTAAGGTAAACAGTGCAGGAAACAGGATTCAGGACCTCCAACCCAGAGCTCAGACACAAAACAGGCATAGGACACCCAGGGACCAAAATAAAAACTGGCCGAGTGTGGTGGGACATGGGGGCTAATGTGTCACCCCCCTGCTGCTGAAGGTTGCGGGGCCCAGGGTTGTGCATCCCTAGGCGAAGACCTTTCTGAAACTGATGTGATTTTGACGAACTCCCAAAGCTGAAGAGCAGGAAGTCCTCCAAGCTCCTCTTCCCAGCCCGTCCACAACGGCTCCTCTCCACTCCTGGTCTCCACCTACCATCAGATCTTGCGGGAATCCAAGGGTCCCTAACATCAGGAAAAACGGATTTTAAAACAAATTTTTGAGATATTTGGGGGGAAACGTTTTTGAGATATTTGGGGGAAAACCTTTTTTCTTCCTCAAATAAGTAACACAAAGCAATGCAACAAGAATGAGCAGGACGTGAGGATTCAGCCCATTATCCAGACAGTGCATAACCACAGGGCAGCAGAGAGATAGCGGGGCAGCCTGAAGTCCCCTGGTGAGGTCACCTTCCCAAGCACGAAAGCTGATGGGGGAAGTGGAGTGCGGCTGGGCTGTGCTCACTGCCAGCCTGAGTTCTCCCAGCACGCAGGGAAAATTGCAGCATTTCAGCCGAAATCCTGAGCTGCACTCAAAGGTATCAAAACAATCCGTCCTACTGGTACCCTAAACATTTTGAAGGAACGTTACCTTACTTCCCCCCGCCCCCTGCTCTTTCTTTCCTTCCTTTTTCCTTTTTAATGACAGACCTGCAATTTACTGTAGCTGAAGAAGGCCCCTTCTTCCTGACAAGGTAAGATAACTTTTTCTGCAGGGGGGTGGAGCATTGTTAGAATAAGATGCTACAGGTTAAATTCATGAGCTCTGCTCCAACGGAGAAGCCCTGTGTCTGGAAGTCTTATGTATGCCCCCTTCACTTTCACTCCATAGGAAGCTCGTGATCTCTTAGTTGAATAATGCCACCATCATTAGAGTGCATATAAGCCAGTTGTGGTTTCTAGAATTAAAAACAAGGTAATTGGGAAGAAGGTCCCCTGAATGATAGAAATTGCATTCACCTGGGGAACAACTGTGGGGATCACATTCAATCATCAGGTCCGGGACCTCTCAACTACTTGACTTCCACTGTACATGATAAATTTCAAAGAGTTCCATGTTGTTTCATCAGGGAAAAAAAATGAGCAAACATTTCTGTTTTTACTGTACCGGTGGTTATTAATTTATGATGTGAAAATCACTAACGAATGAAAAAAAATGGAATTATTCCTCCCGAGTTACATCTTTAGCATGGGATTTCCACATTCTCTGTATATTCTTTTCACCTTGGATTCAGGAAAAGAGGAGGACCAGCAGATTTCAGTCAGCTTCCTGCTTCCTTATGAATGAAATGACATTTTCTCCATGCAATTCTACAAATCAGTTGGCAGTCAGCAGGTTTTCTTGAAATATCGATTTTTGTGTGTCAACCTCATGCTCTTCTCGCTTTTTCTCTTTTTCTGTATTTTTACAAATACTTTGTTACTGAGAAACTGAGGTACACCGGTCATGAAGCATTTGCACCAACAAATACATGAATTAGAAATCAAAATTTTATTTATTTTTAAAAATTCACATTTTTTTATTTTTTTAAGATTAGATTTTTTGGAATTTAAATTTTATTTAATTTTTTCAGTTCATTGTTTATGCACCATATCCAGTGTCCCAAATTTTAAATTTTAAATGAACCTAATAAATTCCCTTCATGGTCTGGTCTGCAACATAATTTCCAGGCATAACTAAGACATTGACTTTATTGAATTCCTTCCACACTGAATAATTAGCCAATGCTATTTTTAACAAATTTTGGGCCATAAATGCGGTATACATTGTAAATGCTGGAAATAATCAGATCTATAACACCTAAACTACGCAGGACATCTCTATTTGTAACTTTAATCCTTTTGGTATAATATGTCCTGTTCCTCGTACTTTTCTAAACTGTAGTCAACAAATCCCTTAAAAAATAGGTATCGAGGACTCTTTGATACCTGTGTGTGGGTTTTTTTTTTTTTTTACTTTTTATATCTAATTACTCCTTTTAAACAGAGAAATGGCCGTATTCAAAGGCATGGACTTTCATAAAAGGCACTTTCAATGAATCTAGGAACACTGAAAAAATAAAATAAAGTATTAAAAAATAAATAAATATTTTTTTTTAAAAAAGGTATTTTCTTTTCTCCCAAATCTGCTATCATTGTAATCCTCAAAGTACCAAAAGCAGCTAAATTACCTGTCCTGCTTTCTGACCACAGCAACTTCTAAAGTTTAACTTTGATTCAGATTAAACAGTACCCCAGCAGAAGATTTCAAGAGGATCCTCGAGAAGGTTGGAACCAGGTGGCAGGAGCAGCTGCTTCCTGAAGTTTAAAGGGCAGGGCTGAGGTGGAGCGCAGGGTTGCCATAAAGAACAGTAAATGACCATTATAAAATGCTTGGCAAATGCTTTCAGTGTGACACATAAGTGCTACGGTAAAAGAATGTTCCAGCAAGGTACAGGGGACCCAGGCAGGTGGAGGCGTTGGCCTTCAGATGGGTAATAACCACGATTACTGGAAACCTCAGAGCTCCCTGAGTGAGCGAGTGCGCCATCTTGCCCAATTGGTTATCTCCAAATATGGGAATGTTATTCTTCATTTCCCTCTAACAATGCTTAACTTTTGATTGAGAACCGTGGTGCTAACACCTGCTCCCTGACACCATCTGAGTGAATCACGGCCACAGAAATTATAGGAGGGAAGTAAGTGGATGGTCTCTTTGGTTGAGTTAGGATTGGAGGCACTACCAGGACAGTCTGGTTCTCAAGCCGCACAAGGGAGACTTTTTCCAGCGAGTCTCTTCCTCTGTTTCTTCCCTGTTTATTAATTGGATATTTACTTCCATATTTCTTGGTTTCAACATGAGCCTATTCTCCTAAATCTCATGAAATAGCTACCTTCTATGGCATGTTGTCTCTCAGAGAGTAGCAGGCACACGTTCTCAAACCCATAGAGAGCACTCTCAGACTTTGACATTTCATTTGAGAAACATTTCCTTTAATCGATAAAGTTAATCACTTATCTCTATCAAAATCACCTCTTTTTAATTTTATGTAGCCCACTTTCAGACAAATGCTTACTTAATGATCTGAATTTCATTTCATTGGTACAGTTGTTTAAAAAGACATTATTCCTACAACTTTATCACAATTTACATAAAAGCTAAATTAATTTGGGGACACCTGGGTGGCTTAGTTGGTTAGGCATCTGCCTCCGGCTCAGGTCATGATTCCGGGATCCTGGGAACGAGTCCCACAACCAGCTCGCAACTCTGTGGGGAGCCTGCTTCTCCCTGTCCCTCTGCCCCTCCCCAAGGTCATGCTCTCTCTCTCTTTCTCTCTCTGTCTCATAAATAAATAAAATCTTTAGAAAAAACTAAAATAATTGGTCCTGTGATGTACTGTACATGTTAGTGAGGATATCTGTCATTAAATTTGAATAATTATCTCTCCACCTATGCCCCTAATGATGCTTATATCTCACATTCCCTGTTTTTATTTCTTAATTTTTATTTTGCCATAAAATCTGTTTATCCAGTCATGCTCATTTTACCCAATTTCCTCCTTACTTGGGCCAGTCTTCAGTTAAGAGTGTCACATAGGGAGATGCCTGGGTGGTTCAGTTGGTTGAATGTCTGCTTTCAGCTTGGGTTGTGATCCCAGGGTCCTGGGATCGAGATCTGCTTTGGGCTCCTTACTTGGCGCGGAGCCTGCTTCTCTCTTTGCCTGCTGCTCCCCTGCTTATGCTCTCTCTCTGACAAATAAATAAAATCTTTAAAACAAAACAAAATGAATCAAAAAAACAAAAGTCTCACATAAAGACTAGGGCAGCAGGAACCCCAGGGCAGAGAGGATGGGAACATGCCTCTCTGGGAGGCACTGTATGTTTATCTTCTAGGGACCTGTTTTGAACACACGTATGTACCACAGAGATTTTGAGATTTTGATAGGTTCCCCTTTTGACTTGTCAGTTCAGCTGATAGTTATTTAGTGACTTCTAGAACCCAGACTCTGCCCTCTTTGTGGAAGAAAATCCCTGGCAGAAATGGGACCTTTGTCTCCTCAGACATGAGAGGTATGGAATCTGGAGGGCACATCAGGAGATAGAGCCCCATTTACTTGTATTCGGTGTTTCTTGGCCAATGAAATTTATTTTTGTAAAAGAAGCCTTCCTGTGAGATCTTGGGTAAGTCATTGAAACTTCCTGGGTTTTAGTTTTTCTATCTATATAATCAAGCATTTGACTTGTGAGAAAGCATTCAAATACAGAGGACATAGAATTTTATTTGCCAGGTGCTTTTTTTAATACAAGGTGATCAGTCTATGTCACAACCATTAACACTCAATAGCTAAATCATCAATGGGCCAAAAATGCACAAAGTTGGCAAAGCAGTACAGTGCACTTCCCAGGCTGAGGCACTAGTCACCATCTCAGTAGGGCGTGCCATGTCAGCTCAGAGGACCTGCCACAAGCACATCTCCACATGTGGGGGCTCTGAACTCTCTCTCTCACTTGTACTCCAACAGCCAGGGGAGGAGCTATATTGCAATTGGCTGTCTGAGAATAAGGAAGACTACGACCATCCAGTCCTGGGATGGATTTATGGGAACTCCTCCAGGGGAGTTGGGGTGAGCACCTATGTCCCAACCATTCTGGACAGCAAATCGGCCATGCTGAGGACGAGTGGAAACGTGCGTGTTCTGTGAGCCAGTGTGTTCCATCTCCAGGAAGACACTCACCCGTGCATGGGGAGACACGTCCGAGATGTTTGCTGTGGTCTGGCCAGAATACGGAGAGGATCGCCCAAACCAGACATGAACATTGGGAGGGGGCTCTCTGGGGAAAATGTGGTGCGTGAACATAGCGTATAGCAGGCGTGGGGGTTCCGTAGTAACTGTATGTGTGTCTCCTCTGGGCATTCGCTGGTGTGGAAGAAGGCTGGTGTTGGGAGGACCTCGGACATATCACACGCAAGCACAGGGAAGCAACCGGTAGATGGGGAAGACACTGGAAGGGATCTCTCCTGGTTCAAGAGGGGCTGAGATCGTCAGAGGGGGCATTGGTGTCATCTACAGGATACCCAGTCTTCCGTTTTTCTGCCTTCTTAAGAGAATTCATTCATTGGTTCTTCTGAATGCTTTTGCCCATCTTCCCTCCCCTTCCCCCACCAACAAGAACATTAACACACACATTTCCTGTGTGGCTTCTTTAAAGACTACAGATAGAAAAATGACATAGGCAGCAAATAACACAAAATGTTGGCAGTCTTAAATGCGGGTCCCTTCCTGTATTTCAGAATTTTCTTTAAATAAAAAAAAAAAAGTCAATTTTGGAAGGAGGCTCCCATGTCCTAGTTCACACACATGCACACGCAGGGCCTGCCCCCATTTGTCAGCTGTGAGATCTGGAGCTCACGGCTTAACCTCTCAAGACCTCAGCTGTCTCCTAGGGGCGATGCTACCCTCTGAAAGCCCAGGGCTGCACCGGATGGTCTCTTGAGGTGCTTTAGTTCCCAACGCTGTGATGTCAGATGTCAGCTTTACCAGCGTCTCCAGAGACAAAAATCACGATCTCACTGAACCTCTCCTACCTTCCGTTGCCAGACTCTGCATCAGAGAGCCCAGAAGAATGATCCTGGTCCAAGCTGGCTGTGACTCCTGCAGAGACCCCCAAAGGAGGAAAGCCTTCTTGCCAGGCAGATGCAGCAATGAGCCGCGGGAGCTCTGGAAATGGCCAGAGACAGAGCGGAGGGAAGTCAGCCTGGGAAATAGGGGGCAGGGTGCGGGGGGCAGGAGAGGGAAAGGTGAGAGCAAAGGAACAGCCTAGGACAAGCAGAAATGCAGACATCAGGAGGTGTCAGGGACAAGCCAAGGAAAACAAGCTTTTTAGGCTGACATTCCAGCCAGCTCGTCATCTGGGTATGAACAGGACGGCCGTCACAGAGAGGAGCACGACTTCTCATGTCAGAGCAAAAGAGATAAGGACGGTCCAAAATGCAAGGCTCTCTGCTCACTGGCACCGATCGTCGCAGACGCAAACATCTGCCCGCTGGGCGCGTCTCCGGGCGATGATGTGACCCACGCACCAGGTAAACACAAACATGTCACTCATCCCCTCTGTCGCCTTCATTTCCTCCCCCTCCACCCCACTTCCTTCACTCCCCTCCAGCATGCTGCCTTCAGTCTCGCGGGGGGAGAACATGGACAGCCTTACCGTGTGTCCCAGCCACAATTCAATCTCAACTGAGTACATTTGTTCATACAGGTCTGGTGAACGGCTCTGCATTTTTTTTCTGGGGGAAAACAGAATAATCACTTTCCATTGCAAGTTATTGAAATCATTCCCTTTGGATGAATATGAAAAACTGTGATTTCTTCCATCAGGCTGTCCCCACCCCACCTAAACAGGTGTGCTGATTAAAATGGCAGTTAGGTCCAGTATTTAGTTCCGATGATCTAGAAGGAACCATTACGCTAAGGGGATATTGAAAGAACATTTTCTCAGCCAGTTACACCAAGCTCTTTTTAGCAGCCAGCAATATGTATATAATATGTAACAGTAAGAACTAGACAGGAGTTATTTCAACAAATCCCAGGTGACTGGCCTGGAGTCCCTGTTTAAAGCGGGATTTCACAACGTGGGAGCTTAGCTCTGTGCATTGACTTTTCTACTGATTTTAAAATCCTTTCACCAGATGTAGGTTTCAACTACACTTAGATATACCATTTTCATATATATAATTTTTCCCTTAGTTCTCAAATTCCATTATAAAATGGGCAGAGTGATACACTGTTTCTCTATTTGGAATTTAATATGTAAGATAGAGGGGTTTTTTTTCCTTCTGGAAAAATGTGAATCCACATTGTTCCAACAGTTGGAAAATTATTCCTCTCATGCCAAACCTATAATAGAGCAATAAAATGTGTAGCAGTTGGGTGGGGCTCCCCAGATTCCAGAAGTCTGTGAAATGTAGAGGCCCCCAAGTTTAAAAAATAAAATGTCTGTTTATTTTGTCCTTAACACATTTCTAATTTGTTTTTGCAGATTGTTCTTTATTAACAAGGGAAAGCTATTTTTGTATTGTTGCCAAGACTTCAGAAACCAACAGCCTGATCAAAATAATAACTTCCTGTAATGAACAGTCTTGCTGGTTCAAAGATATTTAATTCTATAATTTTTTTTTCTGAAAATGTAAATTAAGGGCTTTTAAGCGTTGGTGACATGACAGTGCAGCTTTGGAATCTTACACTAAATCAGCCTGCCCTACTTTCATTGCTATATTGGGCAAGGTAAAGAACAATGCTTTTCTTCTCTTTGAAACACTATAGCACTTTGAAAATCCTGACAGAGTTATGTGTTAGTTCTAAATGCTATTTGCTTAAGGTTTCTTTAAAACTGAGAGGCTAACAAAACACATAGCACAAAAAGGCCCGTGACACGTTGACAGCCTAACATAATTTAAATAAATCCTAAAATAAAGCTTAAAATTTAAATTTTGCTCCTTTTTCCCCTTAAAACTTCACATACACAAGATAGGAAATAAGTTGCCAGTGACACAAGCTATAATATCATAAATTCTTCCCCAACAAAAGAAACTATAAAGGCATTTCTCTTTCAATTGAGATGTAGTTGACATATTATATGAGTTGTAATATAAAATACATTTCTTGTAAGGTTTCTGCACTCAGAATACTAGATCTTTGAATAAAACGCACCAATTATCTTGTAAGACATAAACTTATAGTATCAGACTATTGTAATAATAAATTGTATTACAATACAATTCTGATATTTCTTATACATCTTCTCTGTAGTGTTCACAGGCATTAAATTTGCCTGTTCTTTTACTCGACATCCCTCTAAGTTTCCTTGAAATTGGCTCCTCTGCTTCGTCTTCCCTGAAGAGCCAGTGCAACCACACAGAGGAAGGGCAAATTACAGTGGAGACTTTTCAAAGTCAAATACGTTAAGAGGTCAATAATTGAAAATACATCATTTGAGCTTGGTGCAATGGCAGCATGCAATGATGCCAGTGAAGGAATTTTATAACCTTAGGTATATTTAACTGGAATTACGGAGGGGTCGAAAGAGAAACAAAGCAATGCTTGTCTCTCCACTGGACTATCCCTGCTCCCTGCCTCCCGTCGGTAGTGAAGCAAAAAGGAAAGTTCACCCAAATTATTTTTTAAATTACGGAAAAGTACCGTCATTAGAGCTTGAAGAAGCAATTAAATTTCTTTTTTGATCCAAGAATCCCTTTCACTCAGAGGGTCTTTATTCTATGAATTCAATGAAAATGAATCCTTGAAAATTCATACTCTTTTAAAAATCTTTTCTTTTATAAACTGATTTTATGAAAGCACAACGTTATAGTCCAGAGCAGACCATGTCCTCTCCAAACGTCTGTGGAGTCAGACCTGATGAGTAAATCTTCTCAATTCGTGTTCCCTCAAAAAGCATTCTGGTCCCAATTCAAAGACCATTGCACAAAGTCTCGGGAAATCACTGCGATTTCAGAGGGCAGTGAATGCCGGTGCCCTGGCCCAGCCTGGGAAGACCAGCGCTCGCGCATTCGCCGTGTGGTCCGATCCCTGAGCCAGCAAATCTGCACAGAAAGCTAAATGTATAGTGCTCGCTCAGTTACCGAAGCCACTAAATAACATTTAATAGAACAAATATTAACAGAGGATAACCTTGTTTTTGTTTTTCTTTTAAAGTGTTAAAAGGGGCATATAAGCCTAGACTCATGTAAAAGAAAGGAAGCATCAAAGTCAATGGAATTGGGGAGACAGGCTGAAAACAAGTTCAGTGAGCTCCCTTGTCCTCATCATCCACTAAGATTAATTACAGGTGGATCAGAGTTTAATGTGTATAACATATAAACAAAAACAAAAAAGCTAAAAGACATAACTTAATATTTTTTTCTGACTTCTAATATAGAAGAAGGAAACTTTCTAAGTGCCAAGCAATGGTAGAAATTGAAAACATTTGATATTTTAAAGTAAATTCCAGGGGCGCCTGGGTGGCTCAGTCGTTAGGCATCTGCCTTCGGCTCAGGTCATGATCCTGGAATCCCAGGATCGAGTCCCGCATCGGGCTCCCTGCTTGGCGGGAAGCCTGCTTCTCCCTCTCTCGCTCTCCCTGCTTGTGTTCCCTCTCTAACTGTGTTTCTCTCTGTCAAATAAATAAAATCTTTAAAAAATTAATTAATAAAAAATAAAGCAAATTCTAGGGGGATAAAAGAGATCAACAATAAAAGACAAGCAAACTAGAAACTATATTCACAGAAATACATAAAATGGGTTGATGTCTTGAATTTTTAAAGAATGTCTATCAATCATTAAGAAGAGCATGAAGACCTCCAGTCAAAAAAACAAGCAAAATCACAAGCATGAAAGTTACAAGGAAGGACAAGCACATAGATGATAAATACATGTAAACAAATGTTCAATTCACTAATAATCAAATAAATGGGAATTAAATTGCAATGTATTTTTTTATAATTACCAAGTAAGCAGATTTTGGATATTAAAGCTAAGGAACCCTGGTGAGCATTCTAAAAATATTTGTTGCAGCATTATTGGTCAGAATATATATTGGTAGATTCCAAATCAATAACAGCTTGGTGTAGACCCACCCAATTAGAAAGGATGGGAGCCTCCGCGGGTGTGGAGAGAGGTCCTCGAGTTTACCCTATGCTTTGTTTGGAGCAGTCTGAGGGCTCCTGGGAAGGGACAGCATGGCGCAGAGGAGGGACTCATCCAAAAGCTAGTTACTAACCCACACACACGTATCTTTATGTTTTAGCCACAAATATGGTTGTACCACTGTGTCGTGACAGAAAATCAGTTCAAGTACTGTTTTATTTGCAAAAACTAGAAAGAACAAAATAATGAATTTACCCTTTGACCTAGTAATGCCAATGCTATGTATTCAAGAAAATTTGAGAACGCTTTATGAAACGATACTGATCACAGAATTAATATCACCGTAACAACAGTAGCTCAATGTATGACATCTACACTGCATGGCAGGTACTCTCAGTGATAGAGATCATCCCGTTCAATAGAATTATGAAATCCAGCTTTTATTATCATTCTCATTGTGCAGAGAAACACACCCAGGAATGTAGTGTGCACAAGGTCACAGAATTGATAAGTGAGAGAACCAGAATTCAAAATTTGCCCCCAGAACTGCATTTACCCATTAGCTCTGTGGTTAATAATGCAGTGTTGTATGAATTAGCAGGCTTTATGGTTTCTTAAATAAAAAACAATGATTAGCCTACCTAAATTATATTTCGGTCACTCAAATTTTCATTACCTGATCACATTTGCCAATGCTTTTTTTTCTTTAATAAATTATTTTTTAGATTAATTAATTTATTTGAGAGAGAACAGGAGAGGGGAAAGGAGCAGAGAAAGAGGGACAAGCAGACTCCATGCTGAGCCCAGAGCCAGAGGTGGGGCTCGATCCCAAGACCCCAAGATCATGAGCTATGCGGAAACCAAAAGTCGGACACCCAACCAACCAAGCCCCCCAGGCGTCCTTACATTCGCCACTGTTACTTCCTCACTATTTTATGGCCTTCCGACACCCTGTGGGCTCACTAGCTACACTTTAGCTATACATGTGAGCCAATTAAGACTCAAACGCTCTGCCTGAAATGATGTATTTTTCCTTGGTCCCCCTAAAATAGTAAACACATTCTTGTTAGATTCATCATTAAAGCTGTCACAAACAACACTTTATTCCCTGCAAAACCATAGGCATCCCTTCCCTGGGCCCCCCTGTAGCAGTGCCCCTGGCTCCCTATACGACTTGCTGCTGCCTAGAGTCTAGCTTTGGAGCTAGAACCAAACCAAAAAACACTATATCTGTTGTTAGATGATGTCATACAGCAGAGTCTGTGGTTTGATGAGGCAGCGAGGTGTGTCTTCATGAAGATGTTTTAGCAATGGACCACCTCCTCTTAGATCTCTAAAAAAATAATCTCCAGAACATGATTTTATTGGAATTAGACTTTTTTTTACCTAAATTTTAAACCAGAGGTGTCTTTCATAATGGGAATCTTAATACCAGTTTTTCTAAACTTTTGCTCTTACGGAAATTTGCAACGAACAAGCCTCTTCAAGTCAATCTGATTTTATTCTTTGCCTCCTCTATGGAGGTAGCAACTAATCATCTACAATATACAGAGATACCCTGCGGGGCGTGCATTCCACAGTTTGCTTTCCGTGCTTAAAAAAAAAAAAATGCAGTTCATCAAGAACGCCTCATCTACAATCCCTCGTGGGAATTACCCTCACGAGAACTGCCCAGTCCCATTAATACACCCTTGAGAAAGTGACACAAGAAACTCACATCAATCTCATTCTCCAGATCTTACAAGAAGTTCTGAGGGCTGGTTACGTGTTTGTGGATTTAAAAAAAAAAAAAACAAAAAAAAAAACAAACTCCTGGCTTTTTTTTTCATCCTCTGAGCCTACGAGCTCTGCCTTTGCTCCTAGTAGAGCAAGAATTGTGTTTGAAAAGGAAGCCAGAGAGCAACACCTCACCTTGCCTAATCCCAGCTTCTTCTCATCTGCTTTTGCTCAGCGCCCCCTGGAAAGCTTCCATGCCTCAAATCCCACTGGAGAGTGGCACTGAAGGCCGAGGGGAAAGCCGTTGGACGGGGGCTGGCCCTGCCTGGGGGTCGGTGCTGGCGCTGGGAGGAGATGCTCAAGAATCGGGTGGGTCCCATCTCTTTCCTCCAAGGCCAGGGCTCTGTGAAGGGGCATAGACTTAGTGACTTACTATTTGGAAAAGGGAACATGGTAGCAATGAACTCAGCTGACATTTGCTGACTGTTCACTGGGCATCAGGAGCCCAGTGCTCCATGTGGACAGGCCCCCTGTCAGAGGTGGGTGGCGTCATCAGGCCACTGGTGAAGAGACGTAGGCATAAGTGACAGGGAAACCTACCCAGATTGGAGGAGGACAGAAGCAGGGTTTAGATCCAAACATCCAGGGTCCAGAGCCCAGGCTCCCAACTGACCATAGAGTGTGGGATCTTGCCTTCTGCGGTGACGTCAACTGATGAGTTCCCACGCTGCTCAGTTAACATCTGTGACTCTTCAGGGGCCTCCTGTTCCATCGCAGAGAGGCTAATCAAGCCCAAAATGCCCCCAGGATTCTCTCCAGAGTAACAAGCAACAGGTCATAGCAACATCCCAATGAGCCTTGCAAGCAGGTTCAAAATTGGCTTGGCTTTCCCTAAACACCCCCATTTCTTGCCTTAAAAGAAAAAATAACGGTCAATGTATGAAAAAAAAAAGCATATGTTCCACGATCAAAATCCCTAATTCTGAAAAAGATGAAATGCATATCTATACAAATATCTCTATGTGCTCATTCTACTTTCATTCCTCCAGTATTTCCCGAGCACCTACTGTGTGCCGGGCCAATGCCCCGTTCTGGGGACATGGAAAGCAAACCCCCTACTACCTGCTCACAGGAGTTTGCTAAGCAGGCACAGACTCGGATGGACAGCAGTGACAGCACTGCGGGTCATGCCTGGGCTGTTGGGCAAGCACAGAGTGGTCCTCATCCAGGCAGGAGGACCAGAGGAGGCTTCAGAAAGAGCAAGAGGAGGATCTGGGGTGGGGGAGGCTGACAGGGACACGTGGGCAGAGTCCTGAGGTGGCTATGAGTTAACGAAGGTTTGGAGATGGTCATTCCAGAAAGAGAGAGCCACCATACACCCAAGAGAGAGCATAGGTTTCGCTGGGTGGTTCCATGCAATGGAAGAATAGGTCATGAATCAAAGAGCCCTTGGGAGGACACGGTGGGAGGCTGCCCAACAGGATTTGCAGAGCTGAGCATCTTGACATTCCTGAAGGCTCTAGGGGAGTCCCTGAAGATTTTCTCGTTCAAAAAGCGTAACGCAATCAGATGTGGTTTGTAACAAAAGCATGCTGATGGCAATAGGAAAAAAATAGTGGGGTAGTGAGATGGACACTGTCAGAAAATGAACAAAGTAGAGGCTGTTTTTTTAATAAACGTGGGCATAATAGAACACAGAACAAGTGTTTCTCTAACGCACTGCATTAAGTGTGAACTACCACCTTGATTTTAAGCGTTGGTCAATTGAAGAGTTTGAATTCCACAAGTGCTTTTATGGTACCCCCCACCCCGACTCCCCAAATAAGGCTCTGGCCTCTGAAATGTTTTGGTGGTGGAAAAGAAGCTCGCTGGGCTTCTTCCTCGTGGTCTTCCATGCCCCAAATTTGTGAGTTCTACCTTTTTATTCTTCACTGTTACTATGTCTTAATGTGGAAGTGAAAACATGCCAGACAGATGTGACATGGAGAAGAGGAGAGATAAAACAACCAGTTTTTTGAGCTAAGGCACCAGGATAGTATGACCTGTAAATCCTGGCAGAAATGAATATGCAAACTCTAATAATTCTTAAAAAAAAAAAAAGTTTCAAGGTAGCTTTGGCACAAGCAAAGGATAGTTTTTAAATATGTCCTAATCCACATAGAAGGTTCACAGAGAGTTCTTAAGAATGGGTACATGTCTGAGCTTCTAAGATACCCCTGAAATCTACAACAGTGCACTGTCTTCCGATCCTTGAAGAGAACAAAGTGGGCAAACTGCTCATTGATGACAAGCACCAGACATTAAGATTGTTGGCCAGAAATCTGTACTAGTTGCAATTTTAGAGACTCTGTGTTTTTCTGTACTTTTTGCCAGAGACTTATTTTTAATACCTTCCTACCAAAGAGGAAAAGATAGAAACCTGAAATAATAGTTAAATTCACGGGGAACTGCTCTGTCAGCAACCACAGCCCTTCCTACAATTCCGATCAGCAGATGGACAGTAAATGAGTTTGTTTCCCCCACACAACCCACCGCCCCCCCCCATTCCCACCCACCCCCAATTGAAAGGTGGTGTGGGCTCCCTCCTTGCTCAAGTGCAAGGACATGACTGCCTTGATGGGCATTTCGGTTTGGGAGCAGATTGAGTCCCCCTGCGTCCAGTAACTTGCCCCAGCGAGTCTCCTCTTCTGCCAGCTCTGGAACATTCCCGTCCTCCCCAGCAGTGAGAGTCCACGCATGTCTAATTTACCCATGAGTAGCAGAAGCACTTGCCTAATGTTACTTTTAAGATTTGCATCTTTCACCCACTTGATCTTAATCCGGAAAACTGTAGATTGTTTAGACTAAGAACTTCAACCTAAGCTACTTCCAACATAAAAGCTGAGATGTAGCAAATAAGAATTTGGCTTTTTTTTTTTTATCTTTCCATTCAGAGACATAAAACAACTTTAGAATCTTTATTAAATAAAAGCAATGTAATCACTTCAGACGACATAACATAATAGACATCAAAGATAGACACAAATAAGATACGGATTGCTGGAGTTGACTTCCATGAAAGTATGCATCCTTGCATTTGGATTTTGTTTTACACGCACAGGCTCTATATGCCAGATTTGCTTATTCGAGTCAGATGTAGCTTTTGGCAAACAGCTCTTACATTTTAGGTGGCCCATTTAAAACATTTTTTTTAGGAGCTTTCACCTTATCTGCTGATTCAGTTTAAATAAGGGTCAACCGTGTTGTTTTTCTTCTTGTAAAAATATTCCTAGTCCCCTTCAGTGTCTGAAGCCCCACTTTTATATAGATTTCCCACCTGTTTGCAAGGAGGGAGGTAAGCCTACTGACTCAGGACCGTGGGGGGTCAGCCGGTCTTTGCAGAGTGCAAAGGTATCCAGACAGTGGTAAGTCCGGGGGGTGGGAATGAGTCTCATACTATCCTCTGAAAGATTCTTCAACTTCTACAGTTATGGGTTATCCTCATCTCTAGTCCCCTAGAAGAACAGAGTTTTGGAATCGCATCTTTGTAACAGCACGATATGCCTGCCTACCCTCCTGGAACGTGTACCAAGTCATTATGAAATTTCCAGAACCCTTGAAGCTTGCATTCCAAGGCAATGAGGCCTAACCAAAATTCTGTCACAGGCGACATTTTCCACAGGGCCTAAAGATCAAAGGCAGGGGACAGCGGTTAGGGCAACAGGTGAGTGTGTTCCCCAGGGAACAAGGTGGGGGTGACGTAGGAGAAAGGACTCCACACCATCCTATAGGCTGCCTAGACAGAAGGACAACAAAACAGGTGTGGGCTGCAGGTGGGATCAAAGGAACGTTTGGATATGAATTGGATGGAATGAGTTGGCCCATTTGTGAGAGTCACACTGTGGTGCCTCAAAGCCATGACTTAATTAGCATTTACCAGGAATACCTTATTAGGGACGTGGGAGGCAAATGGGTTAAGCTTCTAATTGCACCTTGTCTAACTTGAATGTGAAGCCAGCACGTTTTCTCACATGCAACGTCTTTCAGATAACCCATCTGGATTGGCTCCATTTTCCAAACGAGTGTTTCTTGTGACCATTCTAAACCTTTCATGGCAGAAAGAATGTGACAGAAGCCGGGAGAGGACCCATTTGTTGAATTATGCCCAATCCTTCCTACTGCATGTGTATAAAAGAGAAAGGGTTATACAAGCAAACAATTGTGGGTTGTTTTATGTTTCAGTGAAAGGAGAGAAGACCCAAGAATGCCGCAAAGGACCCTGGGGTTCAAATATTTAGAAACTTCCTTTACTCTCCAAACAAAACCAGAATGGGAAAGGGACACGCAGAAATTAGGAACAGGCTCATGAGAGAGTTGGCTGACTCTGTGGCCCAATGACCTGGTGTTTTTGACGCAAAAAGCGACAACTGGTTTCGTCCCCCTCTTCTCTGTGGCGTCTGAGACTCAGAGAGGGAGCGGCATGTCCTGAGAGCATAAAACATAATTTATTGCCTCCCAGGGTTGAAATGTCCCCACATGGTGCCAAGAGCATGTTCCAGAAACCAGTGACGTTTCAGGAAGAAATCGTTGTTTTTGTAAGGTGTTGCCTATGTCCGTCCTCAACTTGGTGCCAAACAGAAACTGGGCAAATAAAACAAGATAAGAAGAGCTACTACTAAAGCCTCAGAATGCTTGATTCCAACAATTAGCTCGCCTCTTATCACATCTTTTGTGTGGCACCATAATGGTCTCAGAATGGGCAAGGTTGTAGAAGCCTTGGAGTATTTTACAGAAGCTTTATGGAGCAGATTCGGTGTCAGGCTCTGTCCGGGGTGTCATGGACCTCCAGGGTGTGTCCCAGACCTCTGCACCATGGGTGCCATAGCGCAAAGTGGCACAGATCCCTTTCCCCACTCAGGAACCATAAAGGAGAACAGAGCACCAAGAAGGAGGAAAGGTTAACAGTTCAGTGGGGGCTGCCCTTCAAAGATGCATGAGAAAAAGAAAAGCCTTTTAGGGAGAGCAAATGGGAACCTCACAACTTTTTGCTCCCTCTGCCTGGAATATTCTTCTAGGAGTTTTGAAGGCACTCCTGTCCTTAAGACGCAGGTTTCTGCTCATAAGGTCCCCTCTTCAGAGTGCCCTCTTAGCTGGCTCCTCCATCCCTCTCCAAATGTCACTAAGCTTCATTTTCTTCATGGTGCTTACACTATAGGACTTCTGGAGGACTTTGAATTATGTACGCTCCAGAAGGGAGGACACTTTGCTTTTCTTGTTCATCTTAGCATCTCCAACACTCTGGGTATCTGGCACATAAATTCTGTGTAACTAATAGAGAAATTAGTGATACTATATTAGTTTGTTTTCAATGGGAAACTTGTTTTAATCATGGAGAAAAACAATATAAAATTATTTGTCAATGTAATAAAGAAGTGCTTTGATTTTAGCGTTTGAAACAAGTGTGAGTTCAGCCTTACACATCATCATACATGTTTTAAAATTTCACACGGACCTAAAAACTGAAATGTAAGGGGTTCTGTAGCCCTCTTCACCCTCCTCCACATGCTTTTGATAAAAAGCAGTACAACTGGGCAATTTCATTGATGTAAATTACTATCTGAATAGTTTCATAGTAAATACTGTATTTCTATAACTTAATACTGTTTGGGGGGGAAAGGCTTTTGTTTTTTGGACATTTTGTCTCACAGACTCAAGAAAGCTTGTTGCATTCTAAAGCTTGTTTCATTTTGAGCTCATGATCTTAAGGATGAAAATAAAAGACTCAGATTCAAGTCCTGCCTTTATTTACCATCTTCCATTCACCACTGAACAAGAGTGACTCTCAGGTTGGTTTCCCTAGCTGCAACATTAGGATAATAATAGCTTCCCACCCTATCTCGGCCATATGCTAAAAGGATTAAAACAAGTCACCTTTTTAATTAGTGTAGAAACTCTAGGATTTTATGGAAGGTGTGACGTTTACACAGAATAACCTCCGTCTTCACTTCCTGCGATATGTTAATGGAAAGAACTGTTAGAAATCCAGCTGCTGAGAGAAAACACGAGCCAGAGAATCCCGTGTGATTGATGGGGTCGCAGAGAATCAATGATAATAGTATACACATTGGGCTTGCTGGGGATTTTCCCTCTAAAGAAGTTAAGTATTGTATAAATATTATCTCTTTCATCCTTTTAAACGTCCTGTGATGTGGCATTTATCATTCTCAGCTTCCAGATGGACAACTAACCACAGAGAAATGTATGGTCTTCCCAAGGGCACATGATGGCTGCGTCTCCATGCGCTCAGTTAAATGGGCTTTGAAGGATCGAGTCTCTCGCTCATTTGCTTATCCACTCCGTCACTCGGTGGGAAATGTGGAGAAACCTTTCTGGGTGGGACACCACACTGAGGACGTGGGTGGGTGGGGGGTCAGGGATGGGTGGAGTCCCATGACAGCAGGGAGGTGAGAAGACCAAAGAGGCGGGCACAATATGCTGCAGCAAGAGGAGAGGGCTCTGTTGCAGACGTGTACGGTGCCACGGCACGTGTGCCGCCGTCTGTACACCTGCAGTGACATGGGAAGATGTACAGCGAGTAAGTACTCGGGAAAACCCGGCTTAAAAACCAGGAGGAGGTGGTGCTGGTTGTGTGTTCCTCCAGGAAACACATGCACCTGTCAGTGCGTATGCACCGGGAGACAAATAAGAACATGTTAAGCCATTAAGACAGCATGCCGCTGTGCAGAATGTGGGCCATTTTTCACTTCCTTTTTTACAACTTCATGTATTTTCTGGACATTTTTGCAGTAAGTATGTACTGATTTTTTAATAGAAAAGGTCACTTGACTGATTATAAAATAGCATGTTTATTGACAAATGTATCAAACGGTATAACACAGAGGTGTTCACAACAAAAAGTAAACGTTTCTTTTTAGCCTCAACTCTCAGAAATAGCCACTAGAATCAATGCATTTTATAGAAATCTTCATTTTTTATTCACATATATGTATATATTTTTAAAAGGAGATCATCACCGAGATTCTGTCACAAAATTACACACACCTTTCCCGGTTGATATATTTCATCTTTTTAATGGATGGACTGAAATATATTTGACCGAATCCCTACTGCTAGACCTTAAGTTCTTCCTTCCTTCCTTCTCCCTTAGTCTCCCTCTTTCTTTCTTTTAACTAGCAGGTTGATATACTGACCTCTGTGCCTATATCTTTTGGAACCTTTCAGATTATTTCCTTAAGAAAAAATCTTAGAGGTAGCATTAATGAGTCAAAGAGCACTTACATCTTAAATATCAATACATGTTACTGTCAAATAGTCCTCTGAAGGGTGCCTGGGTGGCTCAGTGGGTTAAAGCCTCTGCCTTCGGCTCAGGTCATGATCTCAGGGTCCTGGGATCGAGGCCCGCGTTGGGCTCTCTGCTCAGCAGGGAGCCTGCTTCCTCCTCTCTCTCTGCCTGCCTCTCTGCCTACTTGTGATCTCTCTCTCCATCAAATAAATAAGTAAGATCTTAAAAAAATAATAATCCTCTGAAGAAAATTTGTGTTAAAATACACATTGCCAGTAACTATGCAGACTTACCTGATTCCACACGCCCTTGCTATGTCATATTTCTCGTTTTTGCCCATCTGTGTGAAAAAACACACTTCATTGCTTAAATCCGCATAAATTCATCATTTGATTCAGTCATCCCTTCATATGTTTGTTTATTGGCTGTTTCGGAAATGATTTGCCTATTCATGTCTTTGCCCGTTTGCTTCTGAAATTTTATCTTCTTGCTATTGCTTTCCAATAGATCGCTATATATTAAGAATAGGAACTATTTGCCTATCACGTATGTTGCAAATACTTTCTAAAGTAGTGCTAATGAAACAAACAAAGAAACTTCTGAATGAGTCCAGTTATTATTTTCAAATTTGGGAAGATAAATCACATGCAATTGTTGTAAACAGGATACTACAAGAAACAAATTGATCAGTGTTCCAAGAAATTAGAAACATGATTTAAAATTTTTTTAAATGATCTGAGAAGCAGAGAAACAGAGATGAATCAAATAAATAAACATAAGTACACAGAACACTGATTCTTCTAAAACACATAGAAAATGTGAAATTATTTTTTGAAGGAAAGATTTAAGAAAAATAATAGATCTAGTAGTATAACCATATCCCTAAGAAGGGTTTTTTTTTTTTTAAGATTTTATTTATTTGACACAGAGAGAGAGAGACAGCCAGAGAGGAAATACAAGCAGAGGAGGGGATGGGGTGGGAGAGGAAGAAGCAGGCTTCCCGGTGAGCAGGGAACATGATGTAGGGCTTGATCCCAGGACCCTGGGATCCTGACCTGAGCTGAAAGCAGATGCTTAAGGACTGAGCCACCCAGGCACCCCAGGAGATGTTTTTTAAAAGACAATGAGCAGAGAATTGAGAAAATAAATTAGTTTAAAAGGTAAAAAAATAAAATAAAATTTCTCAGAACTTAAGATAGAAGAGGGAGAAATTCCTGAATAAAATATTATAAAAGCAAAGAAAAAATTTTTCTCTATAAATTTACCAAATTCCAAGTAAAGCTAATAATAATCATATTTTTAAAAATTTTATTATTATTTTCTTCTTATAAATTTTGACAACTAATTCTAAGATGCATCTGGAGGAATATCTTTTGATGAGGACTACTGGAATGGGAGACTTATTAATTTTTTTAAGATTGTATTTATTTATTTATCTTAGAGAGAGAGAGCACATACATGAATGCAAGTGGGGGAGTGGGAAGGTCAGAAAGGGAGAGCGAGAGAGAGATGGAGAGAATCTCAAACAGACTCCACACTAAATGTGGAGCCTAACTCAGGTCTCAGTCTCATGAACATGAGACCATGACCTAAGGCCACACGAAGAGTCAGACACTTAACGAAGTGAGCCACTCAGGGGCTCCAAGGGGGATTTATTTAAAATCAAAAAATATATAAATCTATGTAAGTTAAAACGTTGTCTTATTTGTGCAGAAATAAGAAATCAATGGAGCAAGGTGGATGAATGAGAAACTGACTTATGTATGCAAAAGATTTTCTAATGTGAAAATTCACACATTTTAAAATTGATTACTTATAAGTGATGTTGCATAATTTGTTCCTTATTTGGAAAAACTGCAGTTGGATTTCCACTTCAAATCATACACAAAAATAAATTCTAAATGGTTAAAAAAGAGGTAGAGGATGAAGAAGAGAATTCATGTGACAGTGAAAGACAGGAATATTTTTCTTTAGCATTTCAGAGTATGGGTGGCTTCCTATGCAAAACACAAAATTCTGAAGCCGCTAAAAAAAAAAAAAAGGTGAAATTATGGTCTGAGGCTAATTATTATTAACATGCAAGGCAGATTGAAGATGACCACACTTTATTGCGCTTCTCCCACTGAAGGGTAAGTTCTCTGATGTTTCCCCTTGAATCTAGAAGATGCGCTCTTTTACTACTTGCAAAATAGAATTCTCTGAAAGTGTTGCTAAGGCAGTTTCTGAGCCTGAGCCTTAAGAGAATGGCAGTTTCCACTTCCTGTATCTTAGGACAGGTGCTAAGCTAGCATGTTGTGAAAATCCAAGTCACATAGAGAAGCCACACATGGACGCCTTTGCCAACAGCACTAGAAGAGTCCACAGCCAATACTTAACAATAGCAAGCTGGCCTGGATAGCTAGCCCAGTCAAGCCTTCAGAGAACTCTGGTCCCAAGTCCTGAATTCAATGATAAGAAATTCAATGATAAGAAATACCCATCTGAGCCCAGGCTACCACAGAATTGTGAGAGATAAGAATTACATGTGGTCCTAAGGCAACACATTTTAGTATTTTTTTTTTAAAGCAAGAATAGATAATTGAAACAGAATTTGATACTGCATATGGGGTGCTTTCATAAATTCTGAAACAAGTGACATCAGCTCTAGGATCCAATGGTGGAGACAAGATGGGAGACTTTTGAGGACACTTTTAGAGAAGGTAGAAGAGCCTTGAGACAACTGTTGATTGGCCTTGATGAGACTGAAAGTAATTGTGCTGGAGGCTAGAGAAAGGTGACCCTGGTAGATAACACCACCAACAACTGTCATGTGTAAAATAGAAAAAATATTGAATGTACTGATGGATCTGGCTAAGGATATTTCCAATCAGAATATTGAATGTGCCAACTATTTTTAATCATGTGTGAAGAAGATCGTTGATCTGATTCTTCTTAAAAGTAACTGTTGAGTTTTCAAGTTGAATTTCAAAAAAGTAAATTGAAGCCAATAGTTACCGAGATAGAAAATTAAACTATTTCTCATCCCGTGTTGCTCCAGATGTCAAAAGACTCAAAAAAAAAAAAAAGAAAAAAAAAAAAAAAAAAAAAAAAAAAAAAAAAAAAAAAAAAAAAAGAAATGGCTTCAGGACAAGTATGAAACCCAGAGCACTATCAGTAAAGCATGGCTTCAGAGGAATGACTTTAATAGTGTACTGTACTACCTTTTGATGAGTCCTCAGAGAATTGCATGTGTATACCTAGTAGGACCTCAAATAATCTAAGGTCACTATCCATAGATCTTCTCTCTTAGACAATAGGTACTATAAGAGTCTGAAGTGCATGCCTCAAAGACACTTCCAACTACGCAAAAAGCCTTCCAAAAATCTTAAGGGTATTGTTCCACAGCACCCTGACTCTTGGCTCGAATAAATAGCTTCACTGGAAAAATGTGATGCATAATGTATATTTTGTCTAATGATTATAATTTGATTTGCTAGAAGTCTACAAACTTTTAAAGAAAATCATATAAGCTTTGACTGATGGGGCTGGTGTAGGACAAAATTAAAAGTGCCTCTGTATACCCCTTCCCCAAACTACAATGGGCAGAAAGAAGGCAGAGGAAACATTCATGTGTGAACAGTCTATATTTTATGGAAAAAGAAAGATGGTGTGAAGGAAGAAATAAGAAACCAGGGCCCAAAGCCAAAAACCATGGAGAATCATTCCCAGGAAACAGAACAATTCAAAGAATCGGCAATATGTGCCCAGCTGGATTTCATGATTGCTATGAAGCAATGCTTGCCATGTGCCTCCTATTTTCCTCACTTTTGAATGGGAATGCCACTTGTGGTTTCTCTATGCCTGTCCAACATTGTATGTCTAATGTGTGTGGAGATGACTTGACTCTTTGGTTCACAAGTCTTCAAATAGAGAGGGCCCACACCCACAGAGCCTCATTCACACCTGGGCCTGATTTAGATGATAAAAGCCTGAACGTTGAACTTGAACATGAAGCTATCATGCTACAAGTGAGGCTTTAGGTTGGAGGGTGAGGGGCAGCATTAGGAAGTAGGGGAGGGCAGCGGTGTACATTTTGCATGTGGGAAATTTGTAAATATGTAAATAATTGTGGTAAGAGAGTGGAGTATGGTGAATTAAAGTGGGTCACAATTTTTTTCAATATTCTTCCTGCCTCCTTCCTTTTTCCTGACTGCTTTCAACAACAGATTATAGCAAAAGTGATACTTTGTCACTTTACACACCCAGGATTTAAGAGACTGGCCATTGTGCATCTTGTCTCTTGGACCACTCGTATTAGAAAGGAGCCACCATGCTGTGGGGGCTCAAAACCACAGGGACAGATTAAATTAAACTCACGTGTAGACATCTTAACTAACAGTCCCAACCTAGCTTCCAGCAGAGCTCCTAAGGGCCAGTAAAACACCAACTGCCATACTGTGTGGGAGTCTTGGTGGGGTCAGGTCTTTAGGTGACTCTTCTCTCAGTAGCTAATTGACTGCAAGTGCATAAACGACTAAGAAAGAAAACCTCAGAGCTGGTCATTTCACATAACTATAGGAGTCAATATCTTGTTGATTCAAGTTGTTCTATAGATCACAAAGAATTAATGCCCGTAATATGTGGAGAATGCTGCAATTCAGTAAAAAATAAAAAAGAACTCAGCACAAAAAGTGGGCAAAGAATATGATAAGGCACTTCCCAGGAAAAGGTACAAATGATAAACAAGCCTACAGAAAGATGCTCATAAGCTATGAGAAAAATAGAAATTAAAGCAACAAAGAGACGACTGTTCCTTTTTATCTGATTAGCAAAAAATTAATATGGCTGATAAATCTAGTTTCAGTGGCTGTTTTGGAAAATTGATAGCTTTATCAACTAATGTGACAGTGTATATACTTTTATGGAAATAATTTGTGTGACTTTTTTAGAGATGTATTTATTTAAGAGAGAGAGAGAGAGAGCGTGTGTGAGTGGGGGGTGTCAGAGGAAGAGGGAGAGAAGCAGTCTCCCAACTGAGTGCAGAACCCCACAAAGGGTTTCATCATGAGACCATGAGATCATGGTGTGAGCTGAAACCAATAGGCAGACAATTAACCAGCTGAGCCACCCAGGAGCTCAGATTTTTGAATTTAGTTCACCTACTTTTAATATCAGCCTTTCTTCTAGTGGGACCTTAGCCTATAGGAAAAAAATATATATACACACATACACACATGCATATACACATATGAACAGAGATGGTCACTGTAACACCTTTTACAATAATTAAAACTGAAAATACCATCAAAATTATCAACCAGTAATTAATAAATAGTGGGGTATGCATACCATATGAGGATTTAAAAGGATGAGGTGTATATACATTGTTGACATGGAAGGATATATATGATGCATTTTTTAAGTAAAAAAGTTACAGAACAACATATATAAAGTAATCTCATTTATGTTTTTTAAAATGTGGGTCTTTATGTAAATTTGTGTATATTTTTATATATATATGAAAGGAAAACTCTGGAATGATTCACAGCAAATACTACCAACAATAGAAATGGAGTAGACTTCACGGTGGCAGATGATAGTGCGTGTGCTTCTGTGTGGTTAGCATCTTTGCAATGAGTGGAGGGTTATCCCTGACACTTCAGGATGCCTCCACCCCACCACCACTGAACAGCACACATACACAACAGGGGAGGAAGCATGTGCAGTATATAGGCAGTTGTTGAAGAGGAAGACAGAATCCAGGAGAGGATTTTGTAATCGAGACAAGGAAATGTGTCCAAATGTTGAACAAAATGCACAGGAGCCAGGGGGTGGTGAAGTTCCTGGAGTGGCTTCAATCAGGTCTCCCAGGACCAGAGGGAAAGGGCTCCAGAGAACAAGGGTGGGGTGTGGGGGCTACAGGCCACACCTGGGACCATGACAGGCCTCAGAGGACCACTAGCAGAAGGAGATCTTCCAGATGGAGAGCCCCAGCCAGCAGAAGCGGATGCAGAAAATATCATAGACTCTGCTTCATTCTGCTTATGTCTCCCACTTTCTCCAATACAACGAAGTATACCAGGATCAAGGACTATATTTACATATAACCTTTAGCCCAGATATGGCTTTCACAACCTACAAAACAACTAATAACCAGAATGATTTCCTCTCATAGGCTTCCTTGGTCCCCTTTCAGGCTGTAAATCTTCTCCATCGCCCTGTCCCCTGCGCTCTTGACCCCTACAGGCCTATGTGGGGCCATAGCGCACACCCAAGATTCTCACCCAATGAGAAGGTGATGAGCTTGAACTTTAACTGACTTGAACTTTTCCTTCTACAACATAAAAGAAAGAGCACATCAAGACTTAGATCCTTACAAGATGGTCTCCACCAAAGATGATCGCCCCACTCCTAATCCAGTCCTCCTGTTTTCAGATTTGACCCAGAACCACATGTATCCCCTTCAATCTTCTCCAACAGAAACACCCCTTTCTGGAAAATACCATTCACAGGAGGCCTTTTCAAGGGTTGTTTTGGCTCTGTGCTCATAAGCAAAGGAGGATGGGGTCCTCTCAGTCCGGAAGCGTCTTTCACCATGACGGCTGCATGGCTCTCTTATTTTAGTAACCTGCCAGTTAAATGCATGTGTTAAAATATTAAGCCATAGAGGCAGCATCACCTAATTCCCCCTTGGGGAGAAAATGTATTTTTCAGTATTTCTGCTCCTATCAAAGCTCTGGCTTCAAGGAATGATAAATTCCTCCAATGAGGAATTCGGCCCCTTGCCGTGTGCAGCCTGCAGCCTCCCGGCAAAGCCATGCCAGCTTCTCCCAGTGGCTCGTCTGCAACCTGGGGCGATGACACCAGCTGCCATTGCCTCCCATCTACCTGGGGTCCCTCTCCAATGCATGCCAGGAGTGGTCTGCCAGTTCCTATTGCCATGTAATTATCACAGAGCCTTGTACACTGTGACAAACGTGATTTCTCCCTGGCTATGACACGGTCCGTTCAGGCAGTGACTGTTTTTAGGCAGAGATCCGAGTCCCCAGTCTCATTCCCACAGCTACCTTCTATTTTAATACTCCATTTGGCCCGCACAACCCAACCATCCCCAAAGAATCCCCACAGGGTTTTTGCAGCAAGGCAAACCTACTCCCACTCCTGAATTAATGAAGCCCTCTCGCTGTCAGTGGAACTTAATGGACTTCACCATTCCGTGGATTCTCACACCCAGAACAGAAAGTCATACGAAGGTAACTTAATTCAGGGGTGACCTTTGAGTTCACTGCCTGGCAGTGTTGTAAATCTTGTGCAGTGGCAGCTTTATTCCCTGGTCCATGATTTCCATAGGCAGCTTCACCTTCTATGTGGCAATGACTTACAAGTGGTTGCAAAAATGTTACCTCTGTCTAAAATGGGCGATCGTCATTGCATTTTATCAACCCTGTGATAACTTAGCCCTATTCATTCCCCAAATTTAATGTTTCACTAGACTATCTTTCAAAAAGATGGTCTCCCCATGCACATAGTATTTCAAGCAACTAGAAAAAAAAATAACTTCTATCCTGTTCTCTTCATTGAGGCACCCTTAGTGGTTACTTTCTAAGACTTAAAAACTGCTAAACTCAGGCTGTTTCTTTACTCTTTAATTTTTCTTCCTATCCTCTTAAGTCATTCTATATTCAGTTGTAATTCTCATCTTTAAAATTAAATGCAAATGTGTCAGGTGAGTTTGAGATGAATAAAATCTCCCCAGTGGAGGTGGGTGATTAAGAATAGAGTTTCATGGGTGAGACATAAACTGGTAGGAAACAGTGAATTCCAGACTGTTCCTGTTTCATTCCCTTTCTCCACAGATGTGGTTTATCCCTTGCCCTTTGTGGAACATCGAGTAAATAGTGAACAGTGAGTAGGAGAGACCATCAGGTTTAAGAAGAATTATAATATTTTGTTATACTAGCTATGAGAAAGTGTGTAATGTGTTTGGGTAGCAAATAGGAGAGGCAACCAGAGAGGGCAGGACATTGTGGTTTTATTTCTAACATCTATCCTTTTGCACCTGGAGACAGCATCTTTCCCTGAGCTGAGCCCGGCTCCACCACCCTCCCACATCCTTGCCTCCCTCCAACAGCAGTGGATGGGTAACACAAGAATGGCCCCCATCCTTCTGGCCACAGTGATTGGTTCCAGATGAGCACATGACCCAAAACGGACCAATCAGAAACACTTCTCAGATTGTTTCCACAGAGGCACCTGAGTGGCTCAGTTGGTTGAGCAACTGCCTTGGGCTCAGGTCATTATCGCCGAGACCGGGGATCGAGTCCCAGATCGAGTCCCGGGCAGGAAGCCTGCTTCTTCCTCTCTCACTCCCCCTGCTTGTGTTCCCTCTCTGGCTGTGTTTCTCTCTGTCAAATAAATAAAATCTTAAAAAAAAAAAAAAAAGATTGTCTCCACAGATGCTATAAGAGAAAAGCCAGTGTGCTAGCCAATAAATGTGCATTTTTATTAGGTGTCTTTGAATCGGGTTTTATTCATTCACAGTTGAATGAATCCTGACTAGCACAGAGGCATTGTAGGAAGAGAACAACCAGTGAATCAGTGATGGCAAGAATGACACATCCATGGTACAGAAGATACAGAAAAAGGATGCCTGTACACTCCATTCCAACCCATCATTATGACCATAGTCTTTTGATATTTTGATGTTGCCATTTTAACCCTGTTTCGTTTCTCTCTGTTCTGCCAAAACCTGGACTGTAAGTATGTGGTAGACAAAATGGTATGAGATACATAAAAAAAAATAGATGGTCAAAACAATGAATCATCTGATCATTCTGGACAATCTTGGAATACTTTTGAGAATTGTTTAACATAGTCTCCTGAATTAAATGAAGATACATGCAAGAAGGTTTTCATTCAATTCATAATAAAAAAATATTGAAAATTATAATGGACCAAATTAAAAAATTAATAAGGGCTCAGCCTAAACATGGTAAAATTTAATCTAAAAATTTCATCCAAAGAAAAACAGACTTGGTAGAAATGACAGGTACAACATAGAACTTACAATGGAAGAAAACTGAATTAGAAATTTTTAATTTTGTGAAATAACATTCTAAGTACTCTGATGCCTGATTAATAAATCAAATATCAAGTATAAAATTAACACAGAGATAATTTTCCCAATGAGATTATTTCAATTAAATTAAAAGATTTAGAATAAATTGTATACAATGCAATTGTATTACATAAACATTTAGACAAGCAATCATTTGGTTTACTGTATCAGTGAGGGAAAACATTCCCTTGATAAAAGCTCACCTTGAAGTTAATTCAGTGGGATTAGAATCTATTGATTCCATATGTACATCAATTTGGTTGAAGTGTACATTGCAAGGGGAAAAGTGTCAAAAAACGAAGCCATAGGAGTAGGAGGATACAGATTATAAAGGATTAGGCATGCCATGCTAGAGGCTTTGACGTTATCCTGAAGACTATGAATCACTTTTAAAAAGGGAGTAACCCGATCAGCTCCTCGTCAAGTCAAATCCCTCTGGTAGCTCCGTGGAGGAGGAGCTACAGAGGAGTAAGATCTGAGGCCAGAAGACTAATGAGGGTCTGATCCAGTAATCCCAGCTAGACTCAGTGAGTGTCCAATCTAGGGAGGGGCAGAGAGAATGGAGGGAAGGCAGGAGACGCAAAAGCTGTTATGTCAGTGAGTTTGGCAGGAGTCAATGACTACCTGAACATGAAGAGGGGCGAGAATGAAAAATCACTCCCAGGATTCCAGTCTGCGCATGTGGACACCTTTCACCAAGAGAGAAAATAAAATAAGAGTGACAGTTCTGGTGAGGTGATGAGTTCATTTCAGATGACCGAGTATGAGGTGAGTGGAGAGGGTCATCCTTCAGCCTCACCCTACTGCTCAGGAGGAGGTGTGGGCTCGAGGAGAGGTGGTCCAGTGTATCAGCATATACTTCATGCAGCAATAAGTTCATCCACAAAGACCAGACGCAAAGAAAACAGAATTAAGAGGGAAAGCCTGGTCTTTGTTTGTTTTGTTCTTAAATCAATAGCTGTATGGAGCTCCGTGTGCTTTATGTATTTTAATCGTGTAATCTTGACAACAATATATGAGATAAATACATCCTTGTCATCTTTTTTACAGATGAAGAAACAGAGGCCCAGATAGGTAAAGTACTCTGCAAATGGTACAGAGTAATACAGTAAATGGCTCAACAGAGGAACCAGACCCATGGATCTGGTCTTGGTCTATGTTCTAACCTGCAGTCTGTACGACCCCTCACTGTGTTGAATACCACATAGAAGGGACAGAGAAAAGACATCCAAGAGAGATAAACCAGAAGGCATGGTCAGGGAAGAAAAAGGGAAAAGCAGCAGGTGGATGTCCAAGAACCTGAAGAAGGTGTGAGCTTTGAGGAGACAGTGACTAAGAATACTGAGTGTCTAAAAGGAACCTTGAATGTGGAGGGATAACAAGTGGCCCCTGAGCTGTGAAGGGAGCGCTTTACTGTATTTTCTGTAGAGAGTTAGGGGTACAAGCCATAAGACAGTACACAGAGAAGAGAAAGGGGAATGAGGAATTAAAAATGATAAGCACAGAAAAGTCTGTCCTTTCCTTCAGAGCCCAGTTTCTTTAGAGAAGTGATAGTGGTGAAGAAAGACCTGAGGTCCATTTACATTGTGACAAGAGAAAGGACACAAGAAAGTATGACTAGGGCAGCTAGAAAGAAAAGAGAGCTCATATGGTAGGAGTTTATGCCAAGTCATTTTCCTTTTACGCAGGAAGTTGGAAAGGACCCTATTTGCAAAAGAGAATAAGGTAAATGAAGAGCTAGATTTTTGAGGTTTTTGTTTTGTTGTTATTGTTATTTTTAGAGAGGGAGAGACAGTAGGGAGGGCAGAGAGAGAGAGAGAAAATCTTCAGCAGGCTTCATGTCCAACATGGAGCCTGATGTGTGGCTCATTCTCACAACCCTGAAATTATGAGCTGAACTGAAATCAAGAGTCAGATGCTTAACCAACAGAGTTATCCAGGTGCCCTAAGAGCTCGAGAATTTAAACAGAATACCAAAAGATTGAAACAACTTATGGGAATCAGGAGCAAGAATCGACTAGAGATGTTTCCCTTAAAGTAATAGCACCCTCTGATAGTGGGAGGGCAGTCATATGTCATGGTTAGCAAAGGATGGTCCCAATGGACACCTATTGGATTCATATCATTGTTTTTCTTTCAAAAGGGTCTCTGTTTGGAGGTTATGGAAACGTAATATTAGGAGATGTCTTAAGAAAGAGACTTACAATAAACACTCATTCTAAGAATGGAGGAGATTCTTTATATACAGTGTAATCTCAGTGGGAACCCATGGGAGAAATCTTATAACTGATAGGACAACCCTCTACACATTGACCTCTAAGCAATTCAGAACAAAATTTATGGCACACTCCAAGCAAATGTATAGAACTTTGGCATATCTTTTGTGTTCTGACCTTAACAATTTTGTCTGCAGTATTTTACTTTTACTTTTCATTCCTTAAATTTCCAATGTCTATCATTTTAATATTTGCTATTTTATAATATATACATAGATATGTAAAATACTGTAAATCCTTTCTGGAGCTAGAGGTCCTGTTCAGTCTCCCTTTCATTCATTTTTTTTTCCCATTTCTTAAAATTAGTAAGTAGGACAGTATAAAGTGTGGAGCTGTGGGGGAAAAATCAACTGAGATAGTGTTATTGTTTTAAGTTTCAGAAGGTCGTTCTAATTTTTTAAAGAAAAATTAACCTGTAAACAAAAATGTGACCCTTGTGGTTAGGTAAAGTGATGGGGACATGAATTATGACAAGATTCTAATGGCCATTTGCTGAGCTGAAATGGGGAGCTTTGGCAGATACTACCTGTTTCCTATAAGCATCCTCCTGCCCTTTCTTCCTCAGTTTATAGAAACCCAGTTTGTGGGACAAAGTGTGCCCCTCTCCCATTCCCAAGGCATGAAAGAAAGACGATCTAAGCCAACTGTGCTAATTCTGCTTCACTTGGCCAGTGACTTGTTTAGGACCAGATATATGTTCCCGTTCTGACCAAGTAAGGAGATGTCATTTGGGCACCTTCCTGGAAAGATGTTTCTCCCTGATAAAAAGAGAATGGCTGTCCCATTCCACAAATATCCCTCTCTGCAGGGCACATTGTCTTCCTGCCTTAAATATGGTGGTGGAAATTCATGGTGTTTGTAGCAGCTATGAGGACATCGAAAAAAAAGTGAAACCAGAGCCCGGAAACCATCCACCTTGAGGAGACTGGCCATCTTGTCACATGATGAAATGACAGCCCCCTTTGTTTAAGTCAGGTATTAGCACTTAAACCTGAAACATCTTGACTGCTGCACAAGCATTCTAGATAGAAAACCAAAAATCAACCCTCTGGGGTCGGCTAGGGGTTTCTGGAGGATCACTAAACTGAAAGAATAATACATTCCTAAAGAATTGTTTTAAATAAAATAATTGTATATTGGATTTGCCACAAGTCAAAACCCTTGGTGGTAGGTTGACGGTTGCGTTAAATTTTCTTTGTTTTTCTCCATTGTTAATGTGTTATATTCTCAGCATATTCTACTTTGGTAATCGTAAAGCAAAGCAAATACTATTTATAAAATAAAAGTAGAGTCCCCACATTATCATTTCAACACTGGGCGCTGAAGACTAAGAACCAAAAACAGGATGGGTCCAGCCAGCAGACCTAAATTTGAGAGGCTATTTTCCCAGCCTCTGGTCACAAAGGAATGCAAGGCACAGCTACACTGATGGGCATAGATTAACCTAGAACGTTCCATACAACATGGTTTTAAAGGGGTGCGGTTCACTCTTCTTCCTCTTCATTTGGTTGTATAATTTCTATGTCTGGAACTGACTGTTTTCCTTCCTTTGTATGCAACTTATTCTCAGTCAGTGCACAAAATCCTATGCAATCTCTAACTGGAGCCTCTTAACATATTAAAAGCATAAACATAGTTTGTTTTGTCATGGCTTCGTCAAATGCCATATCTGTTAAACACCTATCAGGTTGTTTCATATGAAAAGCCTTAACTAGTGGTGAATATAAGTCATATTTCAGTTTGTTTCTTCCCACCCACTTTCATTCAGTCTACTGAAATGTATTGAATAAAAGACAGTAGTCTGCCTTTAAACCCCTGGATTGATAATGAAATCACAGTATAGCTCTCATGACCATTTGAAGGCTCATTAGGTGACACCGTCTGAGGAATTCTGTTATTACTGTCACTTTAGAAGCAGAATAAATGGCTCGAACAAGACCTAAGGGTTCTTCCAAATTGATGGGCCTTTAAGCAGTATATTTTTTAAGCAACAGCTTTCAGGAATTTATGCACAATGTGTTTTTAGAAATGGTCTTTAGATAAAATCTCTAAACTGAAAATAGAATTCTCAAATGAATACATAGGCAATCAATAAAATATCACATTATTAATTCACCTGATAATACAATCCTGCTTTTTATATTTTAATATTCAACCAATGAAAGAGAAGATAGCAGAGGGGGGTAGACTTTCATTTAAATTGGTGCTTGAGCTTTGCAATTACTTCAAATGTCATTGCTGATATTTGAAGAGCTTTCCAGTGGAATTCTTCTCAAGTTAGGTATTTGACTGATATGATTAACCTTAGGTCCCATCTTGACGCTGCTAGACTGTATGATGAAAAAATTAATTTTATCTTACAATGTGTGCCAGACTTGCAACTGATAAGGAAACTAAAATCAAAAGATTTTTCTGGCACAAAGATCATGATAGCAATGATTAATTTTTAGATCACGAGCAGTTCTTTGTTATTAAATTGCTTCATTGGTTGCAAAACACTTTCTTCAAAAATATATTAAAGCAAATAAAATATGCCATCATTTTTGAAATATTTAGTAAGAAAAACAGGAAATTTTTTTTCAAAATCTGTTGTTACATATTATATTCATTAATAAAAGACAATATAATAGAATATGGTATATGCAAAACATTTGTCAGGAAGCCAGTTTATTTCGTTCTTTTGGATAAAATAGTCTTTGGAAAACATTGAAAACATTGAAGTTTTTAGAAGTTTCCTCATAACAATTTCATGTAAATATTTATTGATGCTCTCCTCCGTTTACAATCATTATGACCTTGCAGGGCCCAAAAAGACATTTTTAATTCATATTCAGCAGCACCAATAGGCAAAGGCCAAACACATTTTCACATTCTGATGGTCCCCAATTTACCATAGTTTGACTTAGGATTTTTCACCTTTATGATGGTTTAAAACCCATATGCATTTGGTAGAAACCATACTTGGAATTTTGAATTTAGATTCTCTCCTGAGCTACCAGTATGTGGTTTGGTCCTCTCTCCTGATCTGAAAAGGGTAACCCCTGGTCAGCCATGTGATCCCAAGGATAAATAGCCCTTCTGTCCCCATACAGTTACTCTGTTTGCTTTCAACACAGTATTCAAGAAAGTACATGAGATAGTCAACATTTTGTTATAAAACGGGCTTTGCATCCGTAGCTTTTCCAACTGTGGGCTAATGGAAGTGTTCTGAGCATATTTAAGATAGGCTAGGCTAAATGACTGTGTTCAGTAGGTTGGGTATATTAAACGCATTTTCAACTTTCAATATTTTCAATGCGTGATGGTTTCATCAGGATGTAACCCCATCATAAATCAAAGGAGATCTGTAATGTTAACTGATTAAAATATATATATATATTTTATACCTGAACAGTTCACTGAGTGTCAGAGTTTCGGTATGTCTTATTTGAAAAGTTTCCTTTCAGTTAGGGTAAAACCCCAAAAAAGTTCATTTTGATTTACTAGGTAACTTTGTCCAAGGAACCCAAATAAAGAACACATGTTGGAAATTTGGAAATAAAACAACACTGTTGAGAAAAGAATAGTGTGAAAATTAATTGGCTTTCTGGACTCACAGTGTTTCTCCAAATAACGCAGCTACTGACGAGTTACAGATCCAACTGTGGGTATTAAATTCTCCCACAATCACACAATGTTACTTTACCTTCTGAGGAAAGAAGCAATCTTATAAAACATGATGATTAAAGTACTATAACAGAACTCAATAGTATTTAATACCTATGTCTTCAGAAGGGTGTGTTTTAGAAATTTTGATCATAATGCAATCTGCTCAAAGCTGTTAAAGTATGGATAATTTCACTCAATTTTCCAGTAGGTTTCTGCTTTGAATAAGTAAATAGTGGGTAATGGTTTGTGTCAAAGTCCTTGCAACACTCCATTAAACTTAGAACATGACAATCTGATCAGATGTCTCTTTTATAGTCAGAAACTGACTTGTGACTTTGTGAGTTACTCAGCTACATCAGGTCACATCAAAAGTCTCATCTTTTCATCTTGCCCAAATCCCTGGTGGTTTTACGTCTGACACATTTTGAATCTCACCACTGTGACCTTACTCTTCGACCTGCATTTGATAGAGTCTAAGTACTGCTATCACAATAACACAAAGTTATTATTTAAGGAGCTGAATGGATAAGCAAACAATATCCATAGTAATAGAATTTTAAAATTTTTTTCTTAAGATTTTATTTATTTATTGAGAGAGAGCACAAGCAGGGGTAGTGGCAGAGGCAGGGAGAAAAGCAATGTCCCCACCGAACAGAGAGCCCGATGTGGGGCTCAATCCCAGGACCCTGGGATCATGACTTGAGCTAAAGCCAGATGCTTAACCAACTAAGCTACTTAGGCGTCCCCAGATTTTCAAAATTTTACATTATTTTCTATCAGTGTCCAGCCCAAATAAATCACAATTTTGCTTTGACTCATTATCCAATCATCAAAAACTTTAGTCAGTTGTTCAACCCTGAGAAATAAATAAATTCATCATTTGAGAATTTGACTACATAAACTCTATAAAATATAACCAACACCTAGATAGTGCAAATGTCAAACTTACCTAAGTACTGCATCAAGTAATTAGATGTACACTTTATGTACATGCGGCCTAACTAAAATTTTGGAAATTCACTACTGATATTAATATTCAAGTAAAGTTCTCAGTTTCTAATTACAAATCATTTCATGAGACACTGATTGTAACCAGATTTTTATTATTTACTAAAATTATATGTACAAAAAAATAAAAAATAAATTATATGTACAGATATTGACACTTCTTGAGTCCAAGATGATGACTTTAAAAGTATTTAGTAAGTTACCTCAGATTCTAGAAATTTATTTCACATTTACTCTTTAATACATATTTGTTGAGGGATTGCTGTGTGCAAGGTTTGTAGTATTTAGACATTTATTCTTCACTTTGTTCACAACCCTGGGAACCAGAGAGTGTGTTGCAGATTCACATAAATGAATCTGAAGTCCAGAAACAAAGAGCGCATTGGGGATTTTCAAGAAACAGAGCTCTCAACAATCTTAATATCCTTGCAGTCCACACCAATCACCAAAGAACCAGAGATTGCTCAGTGATCTTAGTGATTAGTGAAGTGATCTTAGTGAAGGGATCTTAGTGATTCTCCATCGAAGGTTTCATCAGAAACCTGTGAACTTAGCTAGCTTCTAGTCTTTCCTTGAATACCTCCACAGAGGCAAGTTATTACTTTGGTTCACTTCACAAAAATTGTTATCCTTGTGTTGCATCCTTGAGTTGCAATATGTTTGCCTGGCTCTTTGATGTTAATTTTTCAACCTATTTTACATGACAACCTTTCAACTGTTTCCATAAACTACCCCCGTAACCCCTAATCCTTCTCCCTTCTAATTAAATTTCTCCAGTTCTTCCTGTCATTTCATATATGGCATCAATTCCCAGACCTCCTGCCATCCTGGTTAGTCTCCTCTGATTTTTTTTCCCCCTGGAGGTATAATTGTTTGTGTTTAACTTTTTCTTATTGAGGTATAACCTACATACAATGAAGCACAAATGTCTCCAACACAGAGCTCAGTAAATATGTATACATCACTAAGGTTTTGCTTTTTAAGCCCATGAAAATGGAATGTTACAAAAAATTTTTAGTATCCTACTAATCTAGTTACCATTCCCTATCAATGGAAAGCTAGATCCTGTCTTTTGTCTTTCCTTTCTGTCCTTCCTCCTATGTTCCCTGCTTCCTCTCCCTCTCCCAGGCCTTTTCTTCCTATGTATTGTTTTTCTGTATCCAAAGAGGTAATTGCTTTAACTTCCAGAATTCTCAATTCTCAATGTAGTGGTATGAATGCAAGTTTCTCAAACCCCACCAGTAATTCATTTAGAATAGCCTTAAAATATTAAAGTTTTGTCCTTTGAAGAACAAAAGTCTTCTTATTTATTTCAAAGAATGCAGATTTCCTTGACTGCAAATAAACAATAAAGTTTTCTAAATTTAAATCTAGATGGTTTGAGCAAAATATTTTTAATTACTCATGATTATTAGTTCTAAACTTCAGAATCATTCCATTTAAGCTAAACGGCCTCATACAGGATTTCAGCCTTCTGTTTTTGTTGTGGTTTTTGTTGCTATGACATGGTTGAAGGTTACCACTGCCATAAGTGTTGACTGGTATGCTTCACGTTAATTTGTCCCTATTAATACCACATCACTCTGTATTACCAGAAGCCCATCTACACCAGAGTATTCAAGTGGTATCAGTATAATGTGTGATTTATATGTTGCACTTCCTTATGGAGAGTTAGGAATCTTTATTTTCTTGTGCTATTACAAAGCACAAGACTTTCTAAAAATTTTATTTTTCACATTATTTTTCTTAATACGTGCTTATTGTAAAATTTCCAACATTTCAGAAATGTATGGCTTAGGAAAAGTAAGTCTCATAAATTCTCTCTCCTGAAATACTCTCAAAACCTTGGGATAAAGATATATATTGGTCACTCTCTACATGTTATTGGATCTTCTGAATGCTTCTAATTAGTCATTATCACTCAAATCCTTTCATGATACTTCATAAAGTCATCTAAGCCTGAATGCTTTCCTTTCAAAGAATGGAATTCAGAAAATCCGTGAACGTGGATAAAGAACAAAATAAATCTTCCTTTTCACTTCATTCAATGATGAGGTCAATGACCAGCAGTGTCTGATACTTGGTCATTAATCGGTATTATTTCATTTCAGATATCTCTAAATACTCATTGTGTTCATCAGATTAGACCCTCTACTAGATCATGTTACTTTTTGTATTTGTAATGAAGACTACCATTTCAAAAATATATGTTTTCTTTACTTTTCATAATGATTTTAAGTAGGACTTGTTTTTATTTAATTCTATGTATTTTATTTTACACATTTAAGAATATTGCTTTGAGAAGTGTTTGCCAAAGGGAATCCATAGCACAAAAATAGGTTAAGAACTCCTGACCTACTGGCTTAAGTTATTTAATGTCTTGGAAGAAAGCCCAAATGCATTCTCAGACACATTTCATCAGTGACACATGCACCCTGAAGAGGAGCACTGAACTCGGTCATTTTGTAAATTCACTAGGGTTGTCTTGATTTCCCATTTCCTACAGAATAATATATATATTATCCCACCTATAGCCAATTCAATCTACTCCACTATACCTCCTTTTACCCTAAGCCGCATGTGCTTTAGAACCTCTTTGCTCACAACTCTTCCTTTACCTAGCTCCCATTTCGCCAGCAAATACTGTGGTCAATATCAGAGGCTGGTAATTACACAGTTATCTTTGGCAATCTTATGAAATTTTAGCCAATAATCCCACACCAGCCGTACCATTTTTTAATCTTCTGCCTGTTCTGTAATGGAAGAAGTATCCCCCTGATTCAACACTACATGTCGGTTTGTAGAGAAGCAGCGCTCCTGACGGGTCTCGCCAGCACCTCCACCTGGTGAAAACACTGATTAAAGATGAGTAAGATAATGTGGTGCCTCAGTGGAGTAGATGGTTAAACGTCTGACTTTTGTTTTGGCTCAGGCTGTGATCTCAGGGTCCTAGGATCGAGCCTCGAGCCCTGCTTCAGGCTTCACAGTCAATGTGGAGTCTGCTTGAGATTCTCTCTCTCTCTCTCTCCCTGTGCCTCTTCCACTCATGCTGTCTCTCTCTCTATCAAAATAAATAAATAAAATCTTTAAAAAAATAAAGAAGAGTAAAATGAAAACAACACGAACATCTTAACCAACAATGTACAAATGGACGATCCTTGTCAGTGAATGGATGTAGAACCAGGACCCAGTCTCTGAAAGCGGGTCCTCTGGCTCAAGTTCAACATCATCCTCCCCACTTTTAACACATCACTAGTGATTTCCAGTTTTTCTTTCTTTACAGTGAAGTGAGATTACAAAGATAGTTGTGAAAGCATCTGAGTGCTGAATCTTTCTAGAGTTTTATGGCTTGTCTTCTTCAGTTGACCTGCCTGTGATTCATTGGTAGTGATTATTTTTACCGATGAGCTTTTCCTGAATCACTGCAAAGCATTCCACTTAGTTTTCAGAGCAACAGCGTTCTTCCCTTATGTGCTCATTTTTAGGTCCTGCTTAATTGTATTCTTTAATCACAGACGTAATACAATTAGCTTTACCAGTTTGGGAGGGGGAAGATGCAAAAATTCAATTCTGTAAGGCAGATCAAGTTGGATGGAGACAAGGAGAGTGTGCAGACCAACAAGGGACAGACTCACTATCACTGACTAGAAATTGGCACACCCACAATGACTGTCAGTGGGCTTACAGAGAAAAGGGACATGTTGTTGAATCTGGCAAGAAGATAATGTGGAGAGAGCTGCCACCATAAAAATAGTATGTATATCACTTTTATTCACTTTCACATTTCTACTTTCTCTCTACCCCCATCTTTTATATAATTTCTGTGAGATGTCTTAGAAAAATAAGTTTTTTATGCAGAAAGCTTCAGAGGCTTTCTAAAAAGAAAAAGGAAAGGAAAGGAAAGGAAAGGAAAGGAAAGGAAAGGAAAGAAAAGAAAAGGAAAGAAAAGAAAAGAAAAGACAAAACCAGGCATCAGAATCAAGCCTTCAATGTTAGACACTGGAGTCTGAACCCATCCTTCATTAGCAGAGGTGGTTAGGCATGTCAGGACACCTCCTTGTCTCCCCACCTCACTTCTGTAGGTAGATGGATTGACTTCTGATTGGCCAGTGTGTGAAATGACTTGACAGTAGAGCACTGTGTATATAAATGTGATACGTCTCCAACCCAAATGACCATTACCAAATGTTTTTTGAAATATATATGCTTTAAAACTTACATGACAAAGAGGAATTTCCCCCTAACTTTTAAATTGTTAGAGAAAAACTAGACCAGCTTCCTAGCAAATTTTGCTGTTCAGCGTCAAATGTGACATGAAAATATCTGACTGAAAAAAATTTTCCAATATGTAAATCCACCTGCTTTACTCTACAAAAAAGTGAACTTTCTTAGGACATAATGGGAACAATTTTGTGTAGAACAAAGCAGCACAACAGAGACAGAAAAATGCAGTACCAGTTTCTAGCAGATCTTTACAATGTCAGTCTTTTGTGGACATATATTTTAGATGTCATTAGTTCTACATGGCTCTGTAGTCTCTGATAGCACGCCCCCATTCCAATGCAATATTAGATTGTCATGGACTTCTCTTGTGAAGATGTTCTACACGGTTTAAGTCCCTAGAAGTACAACCTCTGGAAAGCACTTCAGCCTGTAGCCTTGTCCCCCAGCTGAAGATACAGTATTGTGTCTTAGAAGATTCCAGAGGACAGGTACAGAGAATCTCCTCTGCCACAATTTCCCTGGGGTGCTGCAATGAGGCATCTACTCAGGCTGCAATGGTTGGGCACAAAGGGGCACAAAGAGTGACCAGCTCCACGACCCCACCCATTCAAATCCAAGCCTATTGAATCCCATGGGTGTTGAACTATTCACTCAGCAGACAACTAACCATTTCACAGAATGCCTCCACTCACTGCTGACTATGATTCTCTTGTCTACAACTGCTGGGCACTTAAACTTCGTTTTTCATGGTGGTCCTATTGGCCCAAGCACTTTCTGTGCTGGAAAAAGACTATGAGACCAGTTGTCCGTTTGCAGCTCCTGATTTCCTCCATTGGTTCTGTTACAGACTTAATTATATTCCCCCCCTCAAAATCCATATATTGAGGCTCCAACCCCCAATGCAGCTCTCTTTGAAAGATGGGTAACTAAGGTTAAATGAGGTAATAAGGGGTGGGGACCTTAATCCAAAAGACTAGTGACCTTCTAAGAAAAAAAAGAGACACCACAAGTGTGTGCACACAGAGGAAAGGCCATGGTGGAGACTCAGTGAGAAGGTAGCCACCCATAAGTCAAAGAGAACAGCTAAACTGGAAACCAACCCTGCCGGCCCCATGATCTTGGACTTCCAGCCTCCAGAACTGAGACAATAAATAAATTTCTGCTGTTCAAGCCCCCTCCTGGTCTATTCTGTTATGGTGGCTGGAGCCCATTGGTACAGCTCCTAAGCCAGCACCACCACTGTTCACACCTCCCTGTCTCCCTGTAACCCCATACCCATGTCTCCTCCAACATTTCTCTCTGGGCCTTTGAAGAGAGAAGCCCTTAAACAATATATTTCTTTTCAAATTGTATTTAATGACCATCAAGAAGAATTTGATATCTCATCACAGTGGGAACTGCTCCCCCTTAGAAACAAATTCTGGCTTCCCCTTCCTGAACAGGAAAAGAAATATTTTCATCCTTCCTCTAATGAGTCAGCCTCCTCAAAAAATGGACAGAAAACATTTGCACAAAGCAAAACTCAAGTTTGAGTTGTATCCTGTTCCACATATTTATTTCTTAGCACCAAGAAGACATAAATCTAGAATAAAAGAGGGGACATGGGTTTTGGAGTCAAGCAGACCTGAGCCAAAGTGCCATCAGGTATGACCTGGCCTCTCGGAGTCTCCATTTTCCCACCTTCCTCTAAAAAGTGGGCCAGTTATATATGTGTCATCAAACTAATGAGATAACCGAAAAATTTTAATAAACGTTCAGCTTTTTTCCCTATATTTTTAATAGTGAAGATAAAGTTGTCCTCCATCTATAAACATGGTAGGGAAGCATGAAATACATTCAGAAAAGAATATATTCTAAAAATAGTTTAAAAATGAAGTGTTGATAATTGAGCATTCTTTCCATATCTGGAAAATTTCTTTCATGGAACACCTCAATCCTTCTACGATGCCAAATTAACCAAGTGTTGTTATCCTTCAGATGAAGCACTTCAGCTAAAAACACATTCAGAATTCAATGAATCACATTTTGCCAGCTTGTTTAGAAATTTAAATGTCATTTGCTTCTGGAACATATTTTTCTTGTTCCATCAAAGTGAATGTCATCATTTTTGACTAAGAGGGTCCCAGTGGACAATACCATGAGATAATTTCAGGTTTCATATATCAGGAGTTAATATATGTAATAGACCTGATTTTTATTTTCTAAAGCTCTAATCCAATGTCTGGAAGGCAAAGGAAGGATCTGCTACATGAGGACATAAAGTAGGATCCCAACAAGGGGGAAACAAAAGGAATGATAGTAGGAAATAGGTAAGTCATAGCAACATTTTCTTTTTTCTCTCTTTTTTTTTAAGATATTATTTATTTATTTGTCAGAGAGAGAAAGAAAGCACAGGCAGGGTGAGGGAAAGCATACTCCCTACTGAGTTGGGAGCCCCACGTGGGGCTCAATTCCAAGACCCTGAGATCACCAGCTGAGCTGAAAACAGATACCTAACCGAGCCACCCAGGTTCCCCCAATAATAGCATTTTCCTATGCTGGCACAGAGTGGGCCATTGATTGCTAGGGAAGGCTCTGCTCCTCCAACTTTTGCATATAAAGTAATTTCATTAAAAGCAACAAGCTCTCTTGGGGCGCCTGGGTGGCTCAGTTGGTTAAGCGACTGCCTTCAGCTCAGGTCATGATCCCTGATCTGGGATCGAGTCCCGCATCAGGCTCCCTGCTCAGCAGGAGGCCTGCTTCTCCCTCTCTCGGTCCCTCTGCTTGTGTTCCCTCTCTGGCTGTGTTTCTTTCTGTCAAATAAATAAAATCTTAAAAAAAAAAAAAAGGCAACAAGCTCTGGTTTCTCTGCTCTGAAGATTTTCACTCCTCAGAAGCATAAGAGAACTGCAAACTTCATGATCATTTTCTTAAAAAAACCAAAGAGGAAAATAACAGCATGTGATTGCATGCACTCAATTTTGTCCATGACTCTTGTCTCTGCATTGCTTGTTGGCCAGCTGGATAATAACATGAACAGAAACAGTGTTTTCAAATGAGAGGCTTTCTTCCTGGTCATCTCTGAACCCAGACCAGCCTGTGTGGTCAGGCCCTGCTCATTCCTGACATGATGGAACAGGAAATGGAGGCTCAGTGGGCAAATCACATCTTTCATTTTGTCAATGGTGAGGTCTCGCAAAAACCAAATGGCTCAGGATGGTAGGAGATATTTCACCATTGGAAACATAGGGCACACTGTTGGTTAAACTAGAATTTTTGTAGTGGTCATTGAGACCACTTGTGGCCTGAAAAATAAATTTGCATCACTCTTTTTCTCCCAAACAAAAAATATTAGCCATATTTCTGGAAGGGTTTCTGGAAGGGATGAGTGAACACGGCTCTACAGAGAACACCCTCGCATATCTGAAAGTCTTTCCTAAAGCCACATATCTCAAGTTTGGGGTGCAGTGAAACCCCAAACTGTCCTCCCAAACATGTATAACCACGTGTTTGCAGAGAAATTTGAACCCATATGTTTCTGATCAACGTGAACAGTGCTGTTAAGGCTGCCCAAAAGATTTTACAAGCTTTTCTCAGGAAACTTGTTGTATTTCAAACTCGAGAGTGATACTTAACCAAAAATAAACCAAATGTAAACCCCTACCTGTGGGGCATTCATTTGAACCAAAGTCCACAAAACTGCCTTTTAAAGAGAACAATTACTTTCTGGGACATGGAAAGCCAAGAGGTATGTTCTTCCTAGTACTTTTCTAGCTGAGCTTGGTAAGCCACTAAAAGAGGCGCTTTTTAATAAAATTGAGAGAATAAAGCTCTATAGTAAATCCAAGATAGCACTTTCTTAAATCCCTACTCCAAATAGAAGACGTTATCACTATTAAATTTGGTTTAAAAAAGAAAAAAAGACTTGAAGAAATAAAAAAGCACAGGCTTTTTTTTCAGACAGTTAAGGAAATTGTCACGTAATCTAGCCTTTCAGGGTTAAGTCTGTCTGTGATATAAATTGAAAATTAAGGATTTTTATCTGAATTAAATCCTTTTAAAACATTTGCAAATTTAATAGTAACCTATTGTACCCAGGGGATTTCGAATTCCAACTTCCAATATCCACCGGATTTCAAAAGCAAATTCTAGACCAAATATTTGAAGTAACCTGAGTTTTGCCTACATACTATCTTCTTACTAGCTTAAGGGAAGTTTACAGAAATGGGACTCTTGAGAGAAATGATTTCTTCCCAACCATAAAACCAGGTGCACGGGAGGGTTCATTAAGAATCAGCACTAAACCAGGGCTTTCCTGGTGAGTATGAACATTGTTAGACTTTCCTCCAAGAGTAAAAAGAAATAAATATAAGTTAGTTGCATTATCTAGTACTGGTAAAATCAATGAAAAGTAATAATGCAGGTCAAAAATTATAAATGTATGAGAAGTTGTTTATTGGAATATGTATGTGTATAATATATATTAAATATATATCTATAACCCACGTAGAGAGAAAAAAATTAAATAAATATTGGATAGAGGCATTCATTACCACAATAGTAAAAAAATGTATGCCCCTAGGGATAATTCTTTGTGGGGCAGGCCCACAGGAATGCACCAGAAGGCCAAGAGCCCTGATTGACATCACACTGGGGAAAGGGAGAATCTATTCTCAGGAAGAGTTTACATTTGCCTTTTTTAACGAATAACCATCCATGCCTGAATCCACTTACATTTTAGTCAAAACTAAGATAGAAGAAAGATTAAGAAAAACTTTCTATATTCACCTAATTCAGACTTTAGGGTTTCATAAACTGACCCCTCTGAATAGGAAGAGATAATGTTCCCCAAATTACAAATGTATTCATTCTGTCATTAAATGTAAAGGTAAATTGCACCATTAAAACAAAATAAAACAAAGAAGGCTATCCTCTTCTCTGTAGTCTTCTAACTCAAGGAAGATGGAGAATTTTCTGCTGTGGGAAGGAACAGTCACCCTCCACTAGCGAAAAGCCCTTTTAAATCCTCTGCTAGACCCATTCACTTCCTGCAGCTTTTTGCTTCTGGGCTGTTGGTGAAGATTTACCCCTTCACGCCCTGTGGCTGGAGAGGATCCGAGCACTGAAAGCCAACTGGAGATTCAATGCGATGTTTTGTTTTGTTTTCACTTCACTTCTCTGTGTGCTCCTCTTTGCGTCACAATCCACCAGCCAGTAACTCTGCCCTTTGAATGAAAAATGTAAGGAGGATGAGACACAACCAAACAGTGGTCTGTGGTTGTTTAAGACGGAATCTAAGCAATTCCACTTACTGAGTCAACACACCACAGCATTTTCCTCAAGAAGTACACCAGCTTCACATCGCACGGCACCAGATAATATATGTTGAATTTATGGAGTTTACTTCTCCCAATTTAGAAAGAAATGTATACATTTAACGCCTTGAAAATTAAAAACATATCTCCATCTCTTTGTGATGTGTTTTTGGCTCTTCTTTTCCTTAAATAAGAATGATTAGGAAGACTCACTCCATATATATGTATATGTATATACATCAACTATTTCTGTTTTCTCCATAGGGGTAAAACCACCAGCTTAAGCAGTTCTTCAAGGAATTGACACCACTTTTTTGGAAGGAAACAGTCACCAGGATGTTCTAGAATCTTCAAGATGAGCCATTCTGTAATAGACTGATTTGTCAGAAACTAAAATAATACTCTCTAGGACGTTTGTAGTGTCTCTGCAAAGGTATTTAGGTCCAAGCCTGGACTTGTAAAGATACGATTATGGCTAGAGTAGATTCACATTTTCTCTTCTCCTTAGGTCTTGCCCAAGAAATAATTGTCTGAAAGGCCCCACATGGCGAGGACAGACATGACATAAGTATAGCTCAGAGTGGATTCCACCTTCCTAAGTAGACCTGCCTCCAGAGATGAGAGGACCATCTTTGACCAGGACATTTTCTGCCCTCTGGGGAGGCAGGAAACATGATGTCCAGCTAACTGTGCAGCTCAGCAAGGAAGATTTTACCCTGTGCCCGGAAAGGCCCTAAAGGCCTAAGCACTCCTGCCACTATGATGGTCAAGGCTAGAAAGAGCTGAGGTCACCCTATGTGAAGGTGTTACAATACAGATTACTGGTGACAGCCACCAACTCCTCCCTATGTCCTCTGGGAAAAAGGCTGAGCCATCAAATGCTTCCAAATTGCAAGACAAGTACCCCAGACAGATGAGCTACATTTTTCAGACTTAAGACATCATACAGATTAGGAGAGGTCAAATGAGCACTGTCTATTTAACTCAGAGAAATAATCTTTTCCACATTTTCCTCATTTAAAATAAATACTCTATGGGAGGCTCTTCGGTGCCTGTTTTCTACTGAATTGCGCTCTGCAGCTAGGCTGTGGAGGGAGGAGACGGGGTGATGCTCAGCAAGGAGCCTGCGCAGCTAGTTGTGCACAGTGATGTGCATGAGTGGAAAGAAGGAAGGAGAGAGAGGAAGGAGGAGAGAAGGGAGGAAGGAGGGCATAAGGGATCAGGCATCGTGAAGTATTGTGTTAGAAAGGAAACTTTAGGGGCTCCTGAGTGGCTCAGTTGTTAAGTGTCTGCCTTCAGCTCTGGTCATGATATCAGAGTCTGAGGATCGGGCCCCACATCGGGCTCCCTGCTCGGCGGGAAGCCTGCTTCTCCCTCTCTCGCTCCCCTGGCTTGTGTTCCCTCTCTGGCTGTGTTTCTCTCTGTCAAATAAATAAATAAGATATTTTTAAAAAATAGAAATGTAATGATACCTTAAGAATCAGTCTACCAGTACTTCTGTTCCACCACCTTCCAGTACGTTAAGATCCCCAGAGCAGAAAGTCAGCAAAAATAACCAAAAATACATTCTCCCCTCTGTACTCCTAGGGAGAGATCATAGTAGTGGGAGAAGAGCACGGATCATCCCATTGTGGAATTATCCATGGCCACCATGCCAACCCATAAGCAACTCCCATGGTATTGGATTAGGCAATTAGCACAATAAAGAAGCTCATAAGATTTCAATACATTTATGCTATAGCAAGGAGAAGGCCTAAAAATACTTCAATCCTCTTGTCTTGTTCTTCCTCTGACTAACTTCCAGCTTCCAGGGACTGAAAATCTAGTTTCACTGTAACTTCTCAGCTGTTTTTACCAACAGTAACTGTAATTTGCAACTTAAAAAAAAAAAAATCTTAAACCAAACTTCTTCCGTGCCCAGGTTTATGTATTCAGCTTAAATTACACTGTTTTGCATCCATAAATATGCAATATTATCATGTTCTTGAGTCATTTGATGTTTTGATCGTCAGATCCTAAAAATATAAACTCTACCAAGTCAGAATTCCCTCCTTTCTCAGATTTCTACCCTACTATGTATTCTACAGAAGTTTAATAAGTAACTGGAATTTGTTCACTGATTCATCATTCAGTAATTTCAGAAACATAGTAAAACAGAATAAAGAGATGGAAAAGAATAGACAGGAGGCCAAGATCAGGATGAGGTCATCTGCTTGATGAGGACCTCTAAGAATAACAAGCAATGGGGTTTATGTTCTCTCTCTCTCTCCCTCTCCAATCCCGATGTCCAGATGAAATGTAAACTGGGTCACTCATTCAAATTGTGTATCTAACACCAGGCATCCGGATATTTGGCATCAACTGCATGGGGGGAGGGGGGGGACAAACAAACATCACAATCCAGAGAGCCTGGACTCATTGTTTGTTTGTTTGTTTTTTCAACTTTTTATTTAGGTCTTGCAGTTTCAGATAGAAAGAACACATGAAGCATGACTGATTAAAACGATAGTACGGTAAAAATAGCAGGGTAACCGAGTAACTTCAGAAGCCGTGTTTTGAATGGAGAGTATGGAGAAAGGAGACAGGAATTTCAAGGACGAGGAAGAGAGATGGTCTTGGTTTAGTTATTTTGTAGGTTGTCACCCATTAAGATGAAGAGTGTTTGCACTGAGGGTCTAAACTCCTTTTTTAAACAACACTATATTTTAAAAAGAGAAAAGACAGTTTTAGAATCACACATATCCTTACAATTTTCTAATAAATAGCAGCTTGCAGCAGCTGGGAGGGCACTCCACCAGCTTTTCAGCGTCTCAACTCACAAAGTAAACTGAGCATTCGGGTTTGCCTCAACAAACTCTTGTCTGCTAAAATTGGAGAGTTTGACAGATTTTTAGAAATGTTCCATGAATCTTAATTTATGAGCAACAGGTGGTAAGTGAGTATACCAATTAAACTAAATAGTGAGTGTTAATTCATTGACATGGTATTTCCACACGGAAAGGGGAAATTGTCTGCAAAGCAATAATGGAAGAGTATTTACTGATTGAATGTTGCGTCACTTACTGGTTCTCATTTCTTGATTATTCCCTGGTAATTGTTTACTGAAACTGTTACCTCATGCAGCAAACTGCACATTAGTTAGGGTCCACTCATCACTGGTTCTGACACTTATTTCATTTAGAGTTAACAATCAATAAAACAGGATTCTTCCCCTATGAAGACTTTTCAGGCCAGAGGCATGCAAAATTGTCAAATAAATAAAAATAGCCATCGTGAATTGCTGAACGCTACCGTATCGTTTCAAATGAATCTCTGGAAGCCATTTTAGACCTTCCAACTCTGGCCGTGGTGCTCAGCTTTCTTCTTTTCTGCTCACAGCAGGAACTGAGAACGTTGGCATGGTGAGAACTTGAATGCTGTAAGAGACAGCAGAGGAAGAGATAAGGAAGTTCCCTATTGTTCGTGTGAGCAGTAGAGTGGGGAAAACACACCACCCAACCTACAAGCCCACAGCTCTGCTGGGGACAGAGTGTGTCTCTGTCAGGAAATCCCTCCCCGGCAGATAAGAAAAGGGACTGCCTGGACAGTGATCAGCAGTTAAGGTGGTGGGATCACACCACCCACCACCAGGGGCTTTCATCCTCTGGGGCATTGTGTGGCTCCAGGATTGTCTAGATAACAGCAGCCTTAATAGCTACAGAAAGAAAAAAGAAAGAAGAAAGAAAGAAAGAAAGAAAGAAAGAAAGAAAGAAAGAAAGAAAGAAAGAAAGAAAGAAAGAAAGAAAGAGAGAGAAAGAGAGAGAGAAAGAGAGAGAAAGAGAAGGAAGGAAGGAAGGAAGGAAGGAAGGAAGGAAGGAAGGAAGGAAGGGAGAAAGAAAGAAAATCTATGTCTCTTTTAATTAGCACAGGAAAGTAGGGTAATTTTTTTTTTAAGATTTTATTTATTTATTTAGCAGAGAGATCACAAGTAGGCAGAGAGGCAGGCAGAGAGAGAGGAGGAAGCAGGCTCCC